>MU392184.1:189479-390932 GCA_022578495.1 Nemania sp. NC0429 | reverse complement strand
TTATAAACTATATAATAGTAAATAATTATTATTATTTTAAATATAACTGTTATTATTTTAAATGCTAAATATATTTTTTAATTTAAAAATTTAAACAGGGTTTTTAATTGTAAATAAAGCATATAAAGCTTTAATGCTTTAGTTAGCGGGTACTGCTTGCTTTTTATTTTTATTTTTATAGCTATTAAAACTTAAATAATAAAAAACGTCGTTATTATTAATATTAAAGTTTTTATATATTTTAGCTATAATAATTAATTAAGCATTAATAGCTATGCTGCTAATAATGCCAGCTTTAGCGCCTAATTAATTATTATAATATTATTTTAGTTAGCTTTAAAATAAATTAGCTAATATATTAAATATATAAGTTTATTTTATATTAACTTTTTTTATGCTAGCATTTAAAAATATAAGTTAATATAATAACTAAATATTAATTATAAAACTAATTATATAAGTTTTTTTAAAAATATAATATTTAGCGGCTATAAAAACTTATTTTTTATTAAAAGTTTTTTTAGCTTTAAAAATAGCCAGCTTTAGCTTGTTTAAAGTGTTAAAAACGCTGGCCTTTTTTAGCCGGCCATTTTTAAAGCATAAAGTGCTAAAAACAATAAAAAAAAAGCTATTTTAAAAAAATAAAAAACAAAAAAACGTAGGTATAAAAAATAAAAAATAAAAAAACATAAAAATAAAATATATAATAAATAAAAAAAAATAAAAAATAAAAAATAAAAAAATATAAATATAAAAAATAAAAAATAAAAAAATATAGCTTTTTAATTATTTAACTATAATTGCTATAAACTGCCGCTATAACATATTAAATAAATTATAATATATTTATTTTATTATAATATATTTATTTATTTTATTATAATGCATTTATTTTATAACGATATATTTATAATATACTTTTTTATTTTATTATAATATACTTATTTTATTACGCTATATTAAATTTAATATTATACGTTAGATTTTATATAATATATTAAATTAACTGCTATATATTAAATTAATAGTTAAATTAGTTATTAAATAATAAACTAACTAACTAAATTAACTAATAGATTATATAATAAAAAATTTTATTTATTTAACCGCTGGTTTATTTAAATATAAAAATATTTAGGTATAAAGCTATTAAATTAATTAATAAATTATATAGTAAAAGATTTTATTTTTTTAATTGCTGATTTATTTATATATAAAGGTACTTAAATATAAAGCTATTTAAATGCAGTTTTTTAATTTAAACCTTTTTTATATAATAAAATATTAGCAAATATTATAAAAGTTATTAAATTATTAGCGTTCGGCTAAAATATTATTAACGTTTTTTAAAAGCAGACTATCTGCTTTATAAAACTTTTTTATTAGTATAACATTTTTTAAACTTATTTTATAATAAAAACATTTTAAATAACAAAGTTATTATAATATAAATATTATTTTTAAAGCATTAATAAATAATTTTTAAGCTTTAATAACGCTAACTTTTATTATTTTAAAAAATATATAAAATATTTTAATATAGCATATATAGCGCTAATTTATAAGCTACCGCTTGCACTAGCTATTTTATACTTAGCTTATTAATGCTAAAAGCACTTTTTTAACGTTTATATTAAATATAAAGCTAAAAAATTAATAATTATATATATTATAATTTAATGCTATAATTAAAGCTAAAAATATTTATTAATACTTATAATTATTAGTTTTTTATAATTAATATATTGTTTAAGCAAAGGTAATAAGCTTTTATAATAAAAATAAAAATAATTAAAACTATATATAAATATTAATAAAAAAATAGTTTAAAGTTTTAACTAAATATTAATTTTATTTAATAAACCGAAGATTTATTTAATTATAATTAGTATTTAATTTAAATTTTAAATTATTTTTTTATTAATATTTATATATAGTTTTAATTATTTTTATTTTTATTATAAAAGCTTGCTGCCTTTATTTAAATAATATATTAGTTATAAAAAACTAGCAATTATAAATATTACGGTTTAATATTATAGTTAAAGCTATAAAATAAAAAATAGTTTTTTTAAAAATAAAAGATTTTATTAGGCGGTATAAGCTTATATTAATTGTTTTAAATTTAGCTTATTAATATTAAAGGCATTTTTTTAATATTTGCTATAAAATAAAAAATAATTGTTTTAAAAATAAAAAAAAAAAAAGCTTTTTTTACTTTATAGTACGCTAATGCTAATTTTAAAAAAAAAAGCTTATATAAATTTTGTTAAACTTAGCGTATAAGCTATTACATTCTAATTATTAGCTATATTATTTAAAAATTAAAAAATACTTTAGCTGTAATTAATAATTTAATTTATATAGCGTTTTTGCTAATAATATCGCATTTTTTATAAATTTTTTTAAAATTAGTCGACTTTTAAATATAAGCTATATTAGCATAGTTTTGCCTGCCTTTTTTAATTTAATATTCTGCCGCTAATTATTATTTTTTTTTTATAACCGCTTATTTTTTATATAATTATATATATTTTTTTACTAATATAATAATATTTTTTTAATAATTATTTTAGCTATAATATATTTATAATAAAATAGCAAAGCTATATTTATATTATATATATTAATAAAACTTATTATTTTATAATTAAACTACTATTTAATTAGGTATTATATATGCTATTTTATTATATATTATAGCTAAAATTAGCTTTATGCTAAAATAGTATATAAAAAATATTAGCAAAACGGTTATAAAATAAATTAATATTAACTAAATAAAATAAAACCTTATTATTATTATTTATAATTTTAATATATTAATATATATAGCAGACTTTTTAATTAAATTATAATAGCAGATTTAAAAAAGTAAAAGATTTTACCAAACGGTGTATATTATGCGCTAGCCGCTTTAAGCTTAGCTTATTAACGCTAAAGGCACTTTTTAATACTCGCTATAAACTAAAAAGCAGTTATTTTAAAGGTAAAAAAAAAAAAAGTCGGCGCGTAAGCTATTATATTTTAGTTATTAATTTAATTAAAAATAAAAATAAATAAAAAAAAATATTTAAATATAAAAGCTATATAATTTAAAAATTAAAAAATACTTTAGCTATAATTAATAATTTAATTTATATAGCGCTTTTATTAATAATATCGCATTTTTTATAAATTTTTTTAAAATCGACCTTTAATTAATTAGCAATAATAAAAAAACGCTTAAAAAATCGAAAATAAAGAAATGCTGGTCCAGCGCTAAAAATACTATTAATATTAGCCTACGCGCTTAATAATAAGGTTTTATAATATATTTATAATAAAATAATAAAGCTATATTTATATTATATATATTAATAAAATTTATTATTTTAAAATTAAACTATTATTTAATTAAATATTATATATGCTGTTTTATTATATATTATAGCTAAAATTAGCTTTGCAGCAAAATAGTATATAAAAAGTGCTAACAAAGCGGTTATAAAATAAATTAGTACTAATTAAGCAAAATAAAACTTTATTATTATTATTTATAACTTTAATATATTAATATATATAGCAGACTTTTTAAATAAACGGTTATAATAGCAGACTTAAAAAAATAAAAGATTTTGCTAGGCAGTGTACGTTATATGCTAGCCGCTTTAAGCTTAGCCTGTTAATATAGAGTGCAGTTTATTTAGTGTGTTAGAGTTGCGGTTAATAAAAATTGGTTGGTCGGGTCTAACGCTTATATTAGCCGTTTTAAAGTTGGCTTTTAAAAACGAAGGCTCTCTTTACACCTGGTTTAAAAGGGCCTCTAGTATAAAACGGCTTATATAGTAAGACGGCTTATAAAATAAGACCGTATGTACTGCATAATAACTGCCCCGGTATAAAAAAAAAAAAAAAACGTTTTTGTTTTATATTTTTTATTCTATAAAATTACTTTTAGTAAGCTAAGTTAAGCTTAGCAAATCTAGCTTTAGATATTTTTTATTTAATTAATAAATTTTTATTATATTTTTATTTTATATATTTAAATGTTTATTGCTACTAGATGTCCGCTTATTTATTATTTTAATAGTTTGTTTTTATTATTTTTTTTTTAAAAACTAGGTTAGCGCTGGCTTTTTTTTTATATATTTTTTTTTTATTAGCTTTTTAAAATTAAAAGTTTTAGTTTAATAATAATTAATATTATCTGTTTAAGCTTTAATTTATTATTTTATATTTATTATTATTTTTTTATTTATATAGATAATATTATTTTAAAGCTTTTTTAACTGCGTGTGTATTTATTATCTATTATCGAATTTAATATATATTTATTATACTTTAGTTTATATTTGCATTACTATAATTTTAAGGTTTTTTTGCTTTATAAAAAGTTTATTTTAGTTATTTAAAATTAGCTATATTATTTTATTTATTTAAGCTTTAATAAAACCGCTAAATAAAGTATTTTTTATTATATGCTTAATTAATTATTTGGTATTTTTATATATTATAGTTGCCGCAGAGCTTTTTAGCATATATTAGAATTTGGCTAATAATTGCAGTTTTGCGGCTATTATTTTTTTAAACGTTGTTTGCTTTTCGGCTTTTTTTAGATATATTATTAGAATATCTTTTTATAAAATGTTATTTTTTGGTTTTATAAAGTATATAATATTTTATTTTTTAGTGTTAATTATTAAAATTAAGCGATTATTTTTATTTTTATTATTAATTTATATTAGCTTTTAGCTAATATTTAGTTTAATAATAATATTTTATTTTTATTTAATATTTTAAATATTTTTAATTAGCAAGATTTTAAAAGCGGTTATTTTTTATATAATTTATTTTTATATTTATTATATTTAATTTTTTACTGCTAAAGGTTTTAGTCGGTTTTATAATATTTATTTTTATAAAGTTAAGCTAAATGTCGGCTATTTTTAAGTGTTAGCTAGCATTTGCTGCTATAAAATTATAAAAAATATTAGCCGACTTTAAACGTCGGTCTATATTAGCTATAATTAAGTATTAGTTTATATATATTGCTATAAAATTATTTTAAATGTTAGCTAGCTTTAGATATTAGTTTATATTGGCTATAATTAAATATTAGCTTATATTTATTGCTATAAAGTTATTTTAAATACTGGCTAGCTTTAAATGTTAGCCTGTGTTAGCTATTATATAGGTATAGTTTAAACTTTGGTTTTTATTTATTATTATAAAATTATAAAAAATATTAGCTAGTTTTAAATATTAGTCTATATTATCTGTTGTATTAGCTGCTATAAAGTTATATAAATTTTTATTTACTTTTAAATATTTAATAAAATTATTTAAAGCGCTGGCTATTTTTGGACATTTGTTTTTAGTGTTAGTAATATTTTATTACGGGCGGTTATTTATTATTAAATAAAAGTTTATAATTAAGCTTATAAGTTTTAGCTGCTGTTAGCAGCTGCTGTTATAATATAAATATTAAATGCTTTATATATATTAGGTGTTGTGCTGCTGTTCTTTTATTTATTATATAAAATAACTGTTGCTGTGGCATTTTATAGGTTAAACGTTATATTTTTGTTTAGTTAACTAGCGTTATTATTAAAGGTCTGGGTAGTGTTTATGCTGGTTTTAGCTGTTATTATATTTTAGTTATTGTTTATTTATAAAGCAAAAGTTATTTTTTTTACAGCTTATATTTAATTAGGCAGCTTTTAAGGTTTTTTTATTATTATTAAAAGGTTTTTATAGTATAGAAATTTAAATGCTTTTGCCTATTTAAAATATAGTTTTAATATTATATAGGTTTTAAAGTTAGTAAATATAAAAATTGTTTTAATATTTATTATAAAGTTATATAGCTTATTAAAAAATAATTTAAATTTTTTATTAATATTTTTAATAATTTTTATTGTTTTAAATATTTTTATTTAAATAGGTTTAATTAAAAACATTATATTATTTTTTTAATTTTTAGCTTAATTTTATTTTTATGCCTGCTTAAGCTAAGTTTAAGCTTTGTTTTATATAGATAAATTAAATAGTTTATTTATAAGTTATGCTTTAGCTAATAATTTTAGTATAATATCTATGTTAGCTTAAAGTTAAAGGGGTGCTAGTTTTATAACTGCTCGCTAATATTTTTTTTAGTTTTTAATTTATATTAAGTGTATTTTATTACGTTTAAAGCGCTAATGTTTTATTATTTATAAATGTTTTATTTTGCTAAATTTAACGATAGTTTTTATATATATTATTATTATTAGTGGTAGTTTTTTATAGTTAGCTATTAAGGCGTTATTTTTTTTTTAAATAACGTTAATTAATGCGTTAAAAAAAAATTCGCTTTTAAAAAGTTAATATAATTTATAACGGCTGTCCGAATGTTAGGTTAGGATATTTATAGTATGTTATTAATGTTATTTTATATTTAAATAATAGTTTTTTTTTAAAAAATATCGGGGTGCTATTAAAATAATAATAGTTATAATAATAATTAAAAAAAGTAGTTGCTGGGTTTATTTTATATAATAATAAAGTTATAAAAAAAAGCAGCTTTTAATTTTAATAAGTTATTAAGCAGTGTTAGTTATTAAACGGTAAGTATTAAAAAAAAATGTATAAAAAAAACGTTTTTTAACTTTAATTAGTTATTTAATTATAAATATTAAAAAAAAAGTGCAGTTAATAATTATATTTTAAAGTTAGTTTTAAATACTATTTTAACTAGGCGCTACTTATTAGCTGTTATAAGTACGTTTAATAAACTTCCGCCGGTTTTAATAGTTGTTTTTAGCTGGCTATTTATTTTAAATAGTTTATATTTTTTATTATAATTTTTAATAAGCTTTAATGCGTTTTATATAAAAATATTTTTAGTATATTATTAGTTATATATTAAAAAGTATTTTTTTTATTTTATTAAATATTTTAGCTGCGGTTTGCTTTTTTACTAATTAGTTTTTCGGTTTATAAGTTTATTTATTTTATAAGACTTTTATTTTTTATTATCGCCGTTTATAAAAATCTGCCTAAGTTTTAGACGTTATTAGTTATATAAGTTTTTTATTTTTAGTTTTAGGTATAGTTAGGCTATTAAAACTGTTTTTATTATCTGCCAGTGTTTAAAAAAGTTAAGTTTATATATAAAATCGCTTATTTATTTAATTATTATTATTAAACCGACCTTTTATTATAACTATTTTTTTAATAGCTTGCTAAAAAAATAATATTTTTTATATAGCTTAAGGTATATTTTATTACTAATGTCGAATTCTAAATGTTAGTGTGTTTTGTCGTATTTTATTTTTATATCTATAGCAGCAAAGTTTATCGCTGCTTTTATTTTTTTTTAATATATTTTTTAAATAGTTTTATAGTTTATAGCGTTTTTTAATATTTTTAAGATAAATAGCGGGGTGTTAAGCTTAAATTTTAAAACGATTTTATTAAAGGTTTTTTTAATTATACTTTATTTTAAATTGTTTAAAGCATACTATAGCAGTATTATAATAGCCGTCTAAAAAACGTCCGAGTTTATATAATAATATTAAATAGCTATTTTAATTTTTTGGTTTTTTTGTTTAGACTGTCTGTTCGTTTATAGATGGTATGCTGTCGAGTATTTTAGTTTTGTTTTTATTTTATTAAATAGCGTTTTTTAAAAAATAGCTAAAAAAACCGATTTATAATTTATAATAATAATATATGGAATGCCCTAATTACTAAGCATTAGTGCCCGTATAACTATTTTACCTTATTTTTTTGCTGTATATATAGTGTGTTTAGGGATTAAAATGGTTTTTTTGCTATATTTATATATAATTATTAAAAAATAGTCATAGTGGTTATGTTTAGGCATTTATTAAAGGATATCTTTTAATAAAATTTTAAGTATTTTAATAATAAAGTCTATCGTAATTATATAATAAAGTATAGGTATTGCTAAAATAAAGCGCAAAGATTTTATTAGTTTATTTCTGTCCGTTTTATTTGCTATACACTTTAGGCAATGGTCTAAGTATTTTTAGATTTTTTTTAAAAGGTTTTTTATAGTAAAACTTTTAAATTTTTTAATTATTTTTATAAAGCTGAAATAATGTTATTCGTTATAGGCTATATATAAAATATTTTATATATATGTTTTAAAAATTATTAGCTTTTATTGTCTAGATATTAGCATGTGGTATAATAGTCCGTTATTTATTAATTTAAATTAATATTTTTTAAGTTTTATTAAAGCCGCTATTACTTTAGCTAGTGCTTTATTTTTTAAATATTTTTTAATTAGTTTGTTTTTAAACTTAAAGTTAAAGTTAACGATGTTTATAATATATATAAAATGTTTAGCAATATTATTTAATTTTAATTTAGTTAGATCTGCTGATTTTTAAACATTGTTCGGAGTTTGGACTGTTAATAATTTAAATAGCGCGTTAAGTACTAAATTTATACATTTTAGTATATAATAAACGTTAAGTTTATATTAGTTTAAATAAATAAATACTATTATAAGTCGTAAGTTTATTTTTATAATATTAATTATTATTAAATTTTTTTAGTTAATTATTTTTTATGTCGACTTATAATTTATTAATACTACAACGTTATGGATATTTAATTGGATTTGTAGATATAGCTGCCGGCAAACTTATATAAAATAGAAAACCTTTAGTTTTATAGCACGATATTTTATTTTAGCTTTAGTTAGCATTTTACTAAAAAATAAAATAGGTTATATTAAATTAATACAGATTGTTGTGCTGTTTTATTTATTTATTAAATAAAAGACTATTATTTTATAGCTGCACTTTGTAAATATGTTAATTTTTAAAAATATAGGCTTATTATATATTTAATAAATTAGGTACGATTTTTAATATAAGTTATTTTATAATATTTTAAAGCTTTTTTATTTTAAGTTTATAGGTTTAAATTGTTGTTTTAATGTTTATTTTTTCTATATATTAACATTATTTATAAAAAGTTCTTCCGATTTTTTTGCTTTATTTAGTATTATTATTTTTTTATTTTGTAGTGGCTATATTTTTTATTAAAACTAAAGGATATATTTTTAAAGCTATGTTGCCATTTTAATATAGGTTTTAAGTTATTTAAGTGTAGATGGCATTTTAAGTTTATATATAGCGTTTATTCGATTTTTTATAACGTATGTTTTTTAGCTGTCGACTTTTAGCTTTAGCAAATTAATTAATAAGTATTTGTAAAAAGATTTAGTTAGCAATAGTATAAAGTAGATATTTTAAAATTATTGTAAAATCTATTTAAAGTATTTAAGGTGTTTTTTTTTAAGTTATTAAATATTATAATATTGTTTATATATGCTCTATAAAAATATTAAAAGTTTTTTAGTTTAAAGTTTATAAACTGCTGTATATATAATAAACTATTTTTAAATTTTATTAGTGCTATATTAAATATTTTAAATTCTTTAGGAGATATTATAACTATATAGTTTTAATATTTTAAGTATATTAGCAATTAGTAAAAAAAAGCGGCTATATCGAACACTGTTAAAACTTTTTTTTTTTAAATATCCGCTATAATATTTTTTTATATCGGCATTAAGTATATATTTAAAATTATAATAGCATTAAATGGTTTAAAGTTAACTATAACCTAATTTCTTTTTATTTATTAATTACTTTTTATATTATAAAAATTAAATAACTAAACGGTGTTAGTTTATATATTTATTCGAGTTTATTTTTAACATATATTAAATTAAATGTAATATTTAATATTTACTAATTTTTAATATTAAGTTTATATGTTTTTATTTTTATTTATTAATTTTGCTATTTATTTATTAAGTTAACCTATAGCTTTTTATTATTTAGCAGAGGAATAATACCCTAAGATTTTTAAACGTTATATTTTTTAAAGATTTTAATTTTTTTTTAGTAAAAAAGAGGTTTTTATTAGATATATATACGCCGTTTTTTATAGTCTGCGACGGAATATCCTCTGGCTGTCTCGGTTTTAATTTGGTACTATATTATTAAAAAAAGGTTTTTTTATTATTTATAGCTTTTGTTATATTATAGGTGTGGTCCGACTTTATTTTAATAAGCTCGATAATTAAGTTATCTGTTAATATAAACTTATTTTTAAAATATGCTGTATTATATATGTATATATTTAACTAATTAATTTTTTATTTATTATTAATATTTAGGTCGTTTATTGTTTTTAAATATATATTCTATTTAATATATATTATTTTTATTAATTTGTTATAATAAATAATTTATTTAGTAGTGTCGGCATTTAGTACCACATTTAATAGTCCGTTACTTAGTGTTATAAATACGTATTTATAGTTAAAGCTGTTTTTTATTTATTATAAAAGCGTTATATATTAAATAGGCATAATTATAGTTAAATATGGCCTAATAATAATGTTTTAGGCAGCAATAACTTTATATTAAATAAGATTTGCTTGCTTTTTAATTTTTATTAAAACGATTATATTTTTTACTATTTTAATAATTAAAGATTGGTTTAAAATATTAATTAATATATTATGTTTATAGATTTATAGTATGCTTAATAATAGGTTTAGTTTAAGCTTATCGTTTATTTAAGCTTTAATATCTATTTATGCTTTTATATTTTTACCGTTTACTATTTTTACTATTAATAAAATAAATAAAGCTTTTTTAATAAAATAAATAGGTCTTTTAATACCTTCGACCGTAATGTTTTTAGGTAGCATTATTAAAATAAAAAATGTTTTTAATTTTTATAGCTACTATTAATTAATTATAATATTTAATATTTTAATATTAATATAAACTATATCGGTATATATTATACTAAATAAAACGATTTTTATTTTAGTATATATAAGTTTAAAACTTATTATTATAAAGTTTATTAGCTTTAGTTTAAATATAATATGTTTAATAAATAGTTTAGTATAAAAGGTTTATATATTATTTTTTTTAGTTTATAAAATGTTAGCTATTTTAAATATTATTTGCTAGCTATTATTTAATATTTTTAATATAAAGTTCGCTTTATTATAGTCCGCCATATTTTTAACTGTTAGCTTTTAGTATGCCGTTTTTTTTATTACCAGCTTTAATAAAAAATTCGGTAGGCTATAGCTGTTTTAATAAATATAAACTATATTTTTATTATAAGATAAAAAAACGGTGCTATATTTACAATATGTCCGTTATTTTTTCGTAGCTATATCTATAATATTTTAAATGTTTAATATATTTTTTATTTTATAGGTTATAAAATAAGTAAAATACTATTTATTAGCTAGTTTATCGGCTTTATTTTTATTTTTAATAAAATTTTTTAATATATAATAACTGTTTTTTTATAGCTTAGCTTTTTTAGTTTAAATATCGACGTCGTTTGTTGTTACGAACTTTTTATTATTAAAATAAGCTTGCTAGCCTTTTTATTTTATTTTAACTTAGTATTACCAACGACGTTATAAAAATCCGCTTTATTTATACTAATAATTATTTTTTTTTTATTTTTTAAAAGCGCTTTATAGTTAATATTATCTTTATATAAACTGTCTACGTTTGTATAAACGTTTATATTTTTTTAGCTAAAATTGTTTGCGGTTGCTATTTTATAAAACAAATTTTTTATAATTATTATTATAATAGGCTTTAATTATAGCGTTTAAATTTTAATATAAAATATTTATAGCTTATTTTATATTTTTATTTTATTTTAATGCTTTTTATTTTTAAGCTATAAAAGCATATGCTATTAAAAGCTATTAATTAAATGGAATAATAAACAGGTTTTAATAAAAAACGTAAAACAATTAAAGCTAAGTATATATTAATTAAAAGGTAAAAAAGGTTAAAATAAAGCTATGTTAACCTAACTAATATTTAGTAAGCATTTAGTTAATTATTTATTTTTATATTAATGGCTGCATATAATAATCTATAAATAAGTTGTTTTTATATGCTTTAGATTTTTTTTTTAAATATATAAAGAAATTTTTTAATAAAAATGCTATAAATAGTTTTATTATTAGCTGGCATAATAATAAGCATAGTAAATTATAAATTTTTAATATTTACTGCTTTTTTATTATATGTTTTGCTGTTTAGGCCAGTTTAAAGATTTTATTTGCTTATTTATAAATAAACTTGCTAGCTTAAATCTTATTTAGCAAAAAAATAAATAATAGGTTTTTTAGTTAATTTAAAGCGTTATAAATGTTTAGCTTAAAATATTTAAAAATTTTTTTAAAAGCTAGATCTAAGTTTATTAAAAAATTTTATTTAATTAGTTATAAAATTTTGCCAGCTTATTAAAATTAAATAAAACTATATAAAAACTAAAAAAAAAATTTTTAAATGACCGTATGTTTAGCCGGATTTTATGTGTGCTAATAAACGCTATTTTTAAATAAATATATATTTTATTAATAAATATCCGTTTTAATTATTATATAATTTTTTTATTTAAAAGATTTTTAAATATATAGGTTAAAATATTTAATATAAAATAGCTTTTAATAAAAAGATTTTTTTTTTTAATTTTCGCATATTATGTTAATAAAATTACCGAATTTATATATTAATTTTTAAACTTTTTAATTATATAAAGCTGCTAAAAAATTGTTTTATAAGGCGTTTTTTATTTAATCTAAGTTTTTATTTTTTATAGCCGGTATAAAAAGGTGTGCAGGCTAGGGAGGTAAAAAGTTTTTTTTATATATAAAATTTTATTTAAATAATAAAACGTCTGACCGAAAAAAAAATAAAATGTCGGCTTTTAATATTATAATATTTAATAGCTTAAGCTGCTAAAAAATATTTAAAGTTTATAATTAAATATTTAAAATAAAAGCTAATAAAATATAAAATTTTAATAATAGCATATTTAGTTTAAAAAATAAAAATATATTTGCTTTTAATTATTGCTAGATTTTGATTTTTATAGCAAAAAAAGTTAGTAAATTATATTATATAAAGTTTAATAATAGTTAAAAAAAAACGTTTAATACTGTTTAAAAAAAAATGTCCTATTTTAATATAGCAAATTAAATTAATAATAAGCTATTTAATTTAGCTAATAAAATTTTATATAAAAAAAGTTATATAAAAAATAATATAAATAGTTTTATAAAAAAAAATATTAATATATTTATGCTATTATTAGATTTTTTAAAAAGTAATAAAAAGACATATTTTAAACATACTTTCGAACCGCCGAAAAAGGCTAAATTAAAAAAACTAAATAAAACATTTTGCTTTATAAAATAAGGGTTAAGCTTTTATAAAAAAACGTCCGGCTTAAAAAAACTAATAAAAGCGTTTATCTTATAAGCAGTAAAAAAAGCGGGGACATTTTTTTTAAAAAAAAATGCTTTAAAAAAAGCATTTAGGACATTTTTTTTTAAAAAAAATAAATTAACAATAAAAAAAACATTTATTTTTAAAAGCTTTAAATAAAAAAACAAAAAAAAAAAAAAAAAAAAATCTAAATATTATAATTAAAATTTAATAAAAAAACTATCTATTTAGTTTTTATATAATTAAATATAAAAAAAGTGTTTTAAATATTTTAATATATTTGTTATGTCTATAACGTTTTATTAAATTAGGCATTTATAAAGGCAGTAACTAAACAAAGTATATAAATTAAAAAAATAAATAAAAAAAAAAGTTTTAAATATTATTATTTAGATTAATTATAAAGTAATAAATTTAAATGTATAAACGGCGGTTGCTGTTATTTAGTAAAAAGGATTAGCTGCCCGTTAGCCAGAACATATAAAAAAGGTAAGTTTGGACTGCTATTTAAAAAAAGGGTTATTAGTTAGCCGTATATATAAGTGCTAATATAGAGTTTTTAGCCTTATTATTAATCGGATTAATCAGCTATTATAAGCTAAATAATAATAAAAAGAAAAAAAAAAAAATAAGTAAAACGTTTATAAATAAGGTTTTAAATATATAGAATTTATAGTGATAATTTTAAAATATTAAATAGTATAAAAAATTAAAAGTAAAAGTAGCGGGTGGCCGATAAACGTCCGTTAAATATTATAATATTATCAGATGGTGGTATAGTTATAGTAGTGCCGTCGACGATCAAACAAAATCGCTAGCTATTATTTTAATATAACCTTAATTAGTTTGGTAGAAATAAATAAAATAATAATTTTTTTAAATAAGGTTTTTATTTAATATTTATTAGATGTTTATATTATAATATATGACCTGGCTTATATAAAACGGCTTATATAATAAGACGGCTTATAAAATAAAACCGTATATACTGCGTAATAACTTATTTATAATAAATTATATTAAAAAAACGATTATTTAAGTTAATCAACTAACTATTAAAAGGTTTTTAATTAAAACCTTTATTTTAAATGATTAAAGCTTTCTATTTTTAAGTTTTGTAGTATATATGAGGTAGAAGTCGTCGGCTAGAACTAGCAAAAGAAGCCCCCCCCCCCCCCCTCCTTTTTCATTTTTTTTTATTTTTCATTTTTCTGCAGGGTCTTTTTTCCCTTCAAGGGTTTTCTACGCATCTCACAGGTGATGTTGCTGTTTAACATTTTCTCTCTTTGCTATATGACTAATCTATCTGTAGCTATTATTAAATGGGGGACACAAGTACCTGAACCTGGTACTGAAATCCGCGACTATAGCACGGCTGCCTCAAAGGGCATATGGGCAACTACACGATAGGGTAGCATGACGGAGCCCAAGCCAGTCGACGGACATATGGATGTTCTTCCACCACCACTGAGCCGGGCCGGCCGGCCCAGCTGTGATAAGTGAGAGTGTGGCCTAGCTACCCACAGCCGCCAAAGCTGCCGGTCCCCTGGCCCCCCTCCCTTATTCCCCTCTCCTTTCCCAGGCTGCTGTCTGCGATGGCCCTGCGGCTAATAATACCTTTTACTCGTTTTACTCTCTTAGGACTTTCTACTGTCTGTACCCGCCATCCGAGGGGGGTTCTTGATATTGGTACGGGTAAAACATGTGACCCGGCGGGTAATATGGTGGTGCTTGGTAGCCCCCGTGTGCTTGGGCGTATTGGGCGGCGTCGGCGGCCATTCGAGATTCGGCGGCCCTTACTCCTTCGTAGTACCGATATAGCTCGGCTGTTTGCTGGTTCTGTGGTCCGTGATAGGACGTCGAGGGTCCTGCCTGGTCGTCGCCATATCTCTCCCCATGGCTATACTCTTGGTCATGTTTCTTGGAACGTTTCTTGAAAGGTCTCAACCCCAGCGCTGTCGTTATCGTCTTCAGAGACTTGTTGTTCGGGTCGTAATGTCTGAGCCCGATCTTGTTGTTGCGCCCAGATTCCTTTATCATGGGTTGTGCACAGTACTTTAAGACCTCTTGCGTACGGGTTGGCTTGAAGACCTTCTCCTTGGAGTGTTTTGAGTGAGACGGCGCCGGGGGCGGCGGATAATACTTGGCCTCGGGTGCGTAACCACGGAATGTAGAATACGTGACGCCGGCTATGTCATTAGGATTTCGGCTCCTATCGGAACTGCCGTAGCCACTGCCCTCGTAACCGCTCTGGTGATCGCTATGGCGACTGCTAGGGGGATCGCTACGGGGATTGCTAGGGGGATCGCTACGGGGATTGCTAGGGGGATCGCTATGGCGACTGCTGTGGCCACTAGCTGTTTGTATCCCTTTTCCTTTGCTGCTGCTATGTCTGCCACTTCCACTTCCGCTCCCCATCTTTTAGCCCTTGTTGAAATGATATTCCCGTGGAGTCGATTGGGAATTTCTTAATGACACCGGGCTTGCTTGGCGGCGTTAGGGAGCTGGTATAGGGATATAGGAGATGATCAGGCCAAGTAGAGCGTTGCTGGGCGAGAACTTGGTGAAAATGGCCGAGAGAAGTGGTGAAGAGGTGTGTATCTGATACTGAATAGCCTGGCTATCACGTTGTGCTGTGATCGATGGCCTGGGCCATGTAACTGTGAGAGACAAGTATGATGTTGGCCTTAACCGTAAGAACAAACCCAGATCAATTGGTCGCTTGAGCCTCCCGGAATCAGCTTGGGGTAGAGAGATCACGACTGAGGTGATGGCTCTCGAAAAAAACTCCATCTTATAGATACGGCTTGTTTGGATGTAATCAATGAGTATCACAAAGATTTATTTGCTTATGTCCAAAGATGAAGATGATTCGGACATATCAAATCAGGTTGTATCCATACAACAGGGTCCAACCTTACGATAGGCCGGCCGAGTAAGACGGACGCTGGGTAATGTGTAGACTTCTCCCTTGATGCGGCGTGTTTCCTTGCTTGCTGAGCTGCGTTGCACAGGCTTGGTCGGGTGTGGCGATGTTGTTGGTCAACAGTGCTGACTGTTTCATGGGGAAAAGAATTTGTATCTCGAGGAGGGAAAACATTGCGTGGCCTGCGCCTGAACCTTGCATGTTGTTGTCGAGGGCCCTGCAAACATTGTCATTAATCAGGCCGGTCAAGCAAACCTGAATGAAAGTGATGAGACTACTGCCGGGTATGTCCCCCTCCCCTTGATGTGAAATAGAAACGCCGAAATGACATAGCAGAAAGTGTCGAATTGCGTGGAAGCATACGGCCTATACGATAGACCGCCACACCGACGCCTTCCTCTTCTCCTCTTTCTTTCTCTCCTTCTCGGCCCTCTGCGCCTCCCACTCCTCGAGGTTCTGTACGAGGATCCAATCTAGGGATTTGACCCTGGTCCTCTCTCCCAGACTGTTCAAGCGGTCCTGGGGGTTCTTGCCCTTCTGGTGTCTCTTCCAGGCACGTTTACGCCCTGCCTTCGCCAGTCTGTCGGCCTTGTGGACCTTGTGTCTTATTTGCCATGCCGTGATCTTGGCAAGGGTAGTCGTTGCGGGACTCGGAGCCGGCACGTCGAATGACAGCTCGCATGTGTACTGAGACAGGTACCGAAGACATCTATCCTGGCTTGTCAACTCTAGCGTCTCCTCGGTAAGCGGCGCAAGGCAGGGGTCCTTCTTGTCGAGCCCGAGCAACCTCTTGAGCCGTTTCGTGCCGATGACCTTGACGTGCAGCTTGCGTGGATGAAAGTACTTCTCGTTCATGAGAGCGAAGTAGTCCTTCTTGCGCTTGTAGTTCAGAGCTATGGTGCCAATGATCGCGATGCCTTCTAGCGCGCCGCCGACGCCCTCGGCCACATCGTAGGGAACCAGGCCGACAGCGGCGCCCGTCACTTCCATGACGCGGAATGCGAGATGGGGGGTGTTGATAATGTTGAGGTAGTCGATGAAAGCCACGAAGTCCTCCTTCGCGACGGCGTGGTCGGCCAGTTCCGGCGCCCATGCCCGTAAAAAAGGGGCCGCAGCCCCTGGGTGTACGCGAGGGACTAGAACCGGCTTAGGGAGAGGCGGGAAGACCGCATCTGCCGAGACAGCAGGGAAGTTCCTGGTCGCGAGATCGAGGAGTTGACTCTCTGTGACACGCGGGCTTACGTCGTCGGACGGGGCTGGCGTCTGCTCAACATCAACGCCGTCGATAGGCGATGTTGTGTTCGATACATCTGTTGGAACGCTCTCGTCACTCGAGACAGCGGTAGTTGAAGGGAGTTGAGGCGTAGATGAGCGGTCTAAGCTTATAGGATTGAGACGAAGAGGGTTCTGTTCAGGGTGTCTATTCTCTGCATGTTCTTCATGGTCTTCGCGTTCTTCACGTCCTTCAAGTTGTTCGTATTCTTCAGGCGCTCCTTGCTTTTCTCGATCGCTACGGGTATCACAATGATCATTATTCTTTGACGCTTGAGAGCCGCTGGTCTTCTCCGTTGAAGCCTTGACGGCGCCGTCTCCGAGGGATTCCTTTCCTGGCATGTTTGAGTCTTCTTTCTCTTGTATTCTCTGGCGCTGGCGGTTGTGGGACAATACTGTCGCAGTGATCTCTTAGATTACAAGGTGGTTCACGACGGCGAGGTGATCCAAGAACATGTTATATGAATGAATGTATATTTAAATGCTCTGGCTTGGAGCACGGGGTTATAAGTTGTACGATATAAGTTGGTAGATAGCATTCGAGGTATAGAGCTAACTACGAGACTCGTGAATGAACGAGAGCATTTAATTGGTTCATTATACCGTCCTCGGTAACCATTTCGGTAGGTAGTTCGTAACTAGGATCTCAAGCTGAAGACCACCAATAACGGTCGCGGTTGTTGAAGATGAAGCTGAATGCATAGCGCCTGATGCCTAGACTACATGTAGGCTAGCGTTAGATATAGCGTACCCCAGAATAGCGTGTTTGAGAGAACTCAGATACGAAGTACTTCGTACATGTACAAGCCCCTGAGGTACCTTCATACAGTGTATATACAGTAAACAGCTGCTGATATACTGTCTTAGACACAGTACCAAGTGGACCCCGACCCCACTCAGCAATGGAGTGGATGGGGAGGCGTCGTCATCTTCATCACCTCTCAAACCATACCACATTCCTTTCACGATTTCCAACCACCAACAGAGTATATAGCCTCCTTCCAACGGCTATACGCACCCATGGTCTCCTAAACCACACACAACCTACTTTCCTACGGAGTTCAACGCATACCAACATGCATCTAAATTCTCTTCTCACCGGCGCCGGCCTGGTGGCCATGACGAATGCGCTCATGCTCCCACCCGACTTGGCCATCTCTGGCGACGCCAACGCTGGCGGTCTCATCACAACTCTTCCTGTACCGGTCCCGGTTGATACCAGATTGGACAGCCAGTCTATGCGCGACAAGGAGACTGTGGACCTGGAATGCCCCGGATGCTTCCAGATTTGGCCTGTGCGCGTGAACGTCCCGAGTCACCTGAAGCTGGACTTCAGCATCGAGTCGGACAACGGCGCCGACCGTCTCACCTTGAATGGATACGAACTGTATCCAAACCCAGATCACCTTCGAAACATTCTGACTGCCCCCGTCCTGCCCGACATCCCCAAGCGCCGGCCAGGCATCCCGCGCCTCCCGTACTTCAGAGGCGGCCCGAAGCGACTACAGAAAGGTCACCCTCTTGGCTTTGCTATGGAGACTAGCACCGAGGCCGTCAAGGACAATGAGGTTCTAGAATTCGTCAAACTCGATCTTCAGATTATCGAAGTCGGCAATATCCTTATGAGACACATCCCCGAGGTCCGCGTGATACTGGTCAAGAACCCTATCAAAGGAACGCTTGTCATTGACCGCATCGACAGGGTCGGTTACTCAACCGAGGCCGCCGACATCAGGGAGGACCAGAAGGAATGCTCTACCACGATGTGCAGATGGAAAGCCTTGGTTTTCAAGAAACTCTCTATGCTCTCCAAGGGTTGCGGTGGATCTTCCCGTCCCCACCACAACCCTGAGGGAGAGTACCGACATCATGGCCATGGCCCCCATCCCGCTCACATGCGCCACCACCACGGGTGGAGCCATGGCGTAGGAGTATTCGTCATGCGCATTCTGTTCCCAGTGCTCATCGGCATCGTGGCTGGTATCTCAGCTAGCCTGTAAGCTTTTTCGTCACTCTCGTACCTTCATTGAGATACTAACTGTAGATAGTATCGGTATCATGGTCGGCACCTTCATCGTCTTCCTCTGGCGCCTCTTCTTCCGCCGTTCTTACACTCGCAGCTCCCACAGATGCCGGTATGCTCACAAAGCAGCCAAGTCCGAGGATGCTGTCGATGAAGAGAAGTCTGGCTTGCTGAATGAGGTGGAAGAAGCCGAGGCACCTCCGGCCTACGCGGAATCAGACCTGGTTCGCGCCGAGGACAAGAAGCCTGAGAACGAGGCATAAAATCACATCCAAAATGCGATGATGAAGAGGATAGATCGTTACCAAATACTGTACACTTGAGTAGCAACTCCCCTACGTGTGATATCACGTAGGTAGGTAAGCTGAAGGGAAGGATGACTTGCTTGGAAGCTGATAAAGCTTATGGATAGGTGCGGTTGGTCATGTACGATGAGTGTGGAACAAAGTGACAACACTCCTTTTCGATTTCCTATAGTATTATTAAAACTCCGACTAGACTTGGCAAATAAACAATTCACGTTTTCTTTTCTACTCAACCGGGAATCGATTGGACACTACTGACCAGTTTTTTGTGACTGTTCTCTGACGCTAAAAGTGTGAAACCGTCATAAGAAAATGTAAAGTAGTTTGCTCACATGGTGGAGGCTTTGCCCCTTACATATAATAAACGTTTAGGAATTAGTCGATCACTTTTCCCTGCCACAACAGTCTGTCAAATCTTATTACTTCTTATCTAACCGTGCTTAACCTATCTGTCTCGCCCTGTGCTGTATTTACCTCACAGAGGCGGTGTATCTTGTCACACCGGGGCAAACTACGCCCTCGGCCGAGATCTCATTCATTTTCCTTTTTTCTTTTTTTTTTCTCTTTTCCTCGCATGTTCCCCGGAGAACATGTAATGCAGTGCTACCGCCTGGTCTGTCTACTACGACGCAAACAGTAGGATATTCGGCTTGCCACTTCGCGAGGGCGTTCCGGTGGGTGCAGTTGCATTCTTCTTCCTTGCTCTGTGGCGCCAAAAGAAACGTTGGGTTAAATAAAAGACAAACACAGAACTCGTAGAACCAGGCCGATGAGGACGATCTGCCATTCACTCGCGTTTCATATTATTTTGATAGATCAGAAAGGGAGCAGGTTGGGCAGCTAGGTGATGAAAGCGGCTTCGCCCCCCCTTTCCATTGCCCGGCGGCACAGACATGGCAATTATGACGCGCAGAGGTAATGTGCGTTCTTGATACATGTCGTGGCTGTAAGGTAGACGGGGTAAGCGGCAAACTTGATCTCATCGCTGAAATAAATCGAAAGTGGAAATACATGGATGGCTGGTAGGCAAGGTCTAGGGATCTTAGTGCCGTTGGGCCGAGACATGAAAACATTGACTTAGACGACGTAAGGGGCTCATCTTTCGTTCAACGGCTTCAGCAAACGGAGAGTGCAAGCACTGAAGCGAATGAATGAAATTGCTAATCGTTTTCAAAGTAAAGCAGGATATTCATTTTTCAACTTGTAAGTTGTAACACAATGTAGGTTAAGTTAGGGTAGTAAGGTAGATAAAAAGCAGGTAAATATTATTTTTCTAAGTTAAACCTGCCACAAACTTCAAAGTTTAGCAACGTTTGCCCAAGTCTAGCAACCTTTAAACCTTTCATAATGAAGCCTAAGTAAAAAGACTCGCGGTTGAAAAATTGAAAGGACAAAAAATGCAAGGCAAAAGAAAAGAAAAGTTCGATGCTGTAACGGCGAATCGAACGCCGGTCTCAAGCTTGGAAGGCTAGAATGATAACCACTACACTATTACAGCTTAACCTCGAACTCGCAAAGGTCAACTTATTACAACAAAGCCTTGCAAGAAGTACCTAGGTACCGATCAGCTGCGTCACAAGCGTAATAGCCGACCCCACTCAGCTCTTTTAGCTCTGAGCTTCAACTTGAAGCATCATCGGATTCTCGAACTAAGTCATCTCCATCCTGTGCACATCCTTTCTACACCAAAACTACGAGTCTGATGCGCTATACACACTATACTCGAGAGGGGGCCCGAACAACATGATTTACAGCCATTGAGATATGAAGATTAACCCTCGGGATCTCAGCCAATTCCTCTCCACTCCGTAGAAGCAACCGTTTCGGTTCCGGCCTCGATCTCGATCTCGAGTCTCGCCTCGATGCCAACATGCAGCGCCGCCTTCTCCTTGGACGAGCCCGGCTCCTCCTCCCCGCGATCAAGGCCTCTCTGAAATCAAAGACCCCGGAACCGACTCGCATCCTGGTACGACACGCGCAGCTCGCCTCGCAGACGCGGCCGCAGCTGCCCTTCCTCTCCCCGCCCCTGGCCGGAAGCCACCAGTTCCGCTACCTGACGACGGAGCGCCGGCGGTGGCTCGTGTACGAGGTCTACCTCGGCTTCAAGTACACCGTCTACCTGTGGGCCATCATCGGGTGCTCCGTGGTGGCCTACTGGAGCGTGCAGCAGGAGTGGCTCGAGAGCAAGTACCCGACGCCGCACGAGTGGGGGTTCATAACGAGGCTGCGCTTCCGCATCGCGAAGTGGGGGCCGGACCGGACCGACTGGCCCGAGACGGACTGGGTCGTCATCGGGGAGTATGCCAAGAACGTCATTGAGAGGCTAGAGGACCGGGACATCGAGGGCGCCGGGCTGGAGCATCTGACCGAGGGCGGCGTCTGGATCGACGGCGTGGGGGAGTCTGGGTACGACGTCACATCCAAGAGCGAGCCGTGGCGGAGAGGGTACTACGAGGCCCTGATGCTGGGTGCGAAGGCTGCCGAGCAGCTCGACGACTCTGTGGTGGACACGACGCGACACATCGTGTTTCACGCCAGCACTGTCATCGGCCCCTCGAATCCGCACCCGAAGCCCATACCCTTTGGTGCCGAGAAGGCGCCGCTCGAGGAGAACTGCGAGCGCGCATACGAAGAACCGGAGACATTTTACATGCGGATATTGACCACGAGGGGCTTCTCGTCTAGACAGAAGATGGATGCTGCGCTGGCCTATGCGTCGTGGCTCGACTTCAAGCAGATGCCCGACGCCGCGGTAAGGATGTACGATTGGGCATTATCGCTCGCGTCCGAGAACATGCCGCCGCCAGACGTGCCGTACGACCGCCAATCCTACGTCCTCCGAGACGACGCCCCCGCCCCCTCCACGAACATCCTCAACGCCCTCACCGCTCTAGCAACGCACAAAGCGCGCAACGGCGACGTCTCCACCGCCCTCCCCATCCTCCTATCCGTTCTGCGCGCCCGCCGATCTCTACCCGAGCCACGACTTCAAAACCCTACCACATCTCCCCGCGGCCCAGACGCGCCAGCGAGCTCCCCCTCCCCCTGGACCCCAGCCAACATCATCAGCACCGTCAGACGTCTGGCCGCACCCCCGGCCTACCCACCCGCGCCGGACGACGGCGAGTCGCCGCCCGAGCGCGACGCGAGAGAGCGCTGCGAGGAGGCCGCGCTAAGCCTGTATATCGGCGAGATCATCTTCGCCAGCGACGGCCACGAGGACGGGCTCGCCTGGACGCGCGAGGCCGTCGACCTCGCCGAGGAGCAGCTGCACCGCCCCGACATCGCCGACGACGCCGCGGCCAAGGGCACCTGCAGGGAGTGTCTCGGCAGTGGCCTGCAGAACTGGGCCACGATGGTCACCCGGCTTGCGCGCGAGGAGCGCGAGAGGGAGTCGCGGGCCGCCGTCGCCGCCGCCTCTTCTTCGGGCACCTGGTTCGGGCTCTGGGGCGACGCGGCCGCGGCTAACAAGCGCGACGCGGTGACGGGCCGCTGGGCCGCCGAGGAGAACGTCGTTATGGAGCGCACCAAGCGAGCGCAGGAGGTGCTGGATGAGCTTGAGGCGCCGAAGACGGCGCTCAGCTCCCTCTTCTCCGCTTGATCGGCCGGTTCTCACTATAAAAACAACACCAACAGCAATAGCAACAGCAACAGCAACACGAAAATATCCTGATCGAATCGGCTGCGCTTGATTGCTTGCTTGCGGGGCCCCCCTTCGTTCCTCTAAAGTAGGAAGAGGAAAGAAGGAACAAGAGTTGAGGAATACAGTACAGCACGGTGTCGGACAGAATAGATAGACAGACAGACAGACAGACAGACATACTTATCGTCCTCCCTCCCTTCCGCCGCTGCTCTTTCATTTTTATCATGAGCCGGGGCTTCACGATGTCGTATCGTGTAGCATTCTCTCTACCTACTTATCTACCTATCCACTCATCCACCCACTCATCCACCTGTCTGTCTATCTACCTATTTGTCTGTCTGTCTGTCTGTCTGTCATTTGTTAGGTGGCAGGTGGAAACTAACGGAGTAACCCAAAAAGCTCAGACGGCGATGCCATGCAGAACTCGCAGTCGAGATCTCCCCCTCTGGTCTTGTCTTGCCTTGTCTTATTTTGTACATATGTTGTATATATCAGTCAAAATCACATGAAAACAGCACCGCCAAATTCCTCGGGACGTCCATCTCATCACACGAGTAGGTACATGTAGGGGCGGGAGTCAACAATGAATCAATCAATTAAATCAACTCGGTATAGATATCGATCGATTCCGTGCATCGGCCAACTTTCCTCCATGCGTGAATCCATCTCTGCAATGTAAGGTCTCGAGGGCGAATATTGATAGCTCACTGAGTCCGAGTACAGAATATGGAAAAAAAAAAAAAAAAAAAATAGGTCTTCGCGGTATTAATAGCTGCTACTTAAGGTACCTCTGCGATAACACGATGTTGCGGAAAAACGACGCCGTTAATCTAAAGTCTGGACTAACGGTATATATCCTCCGTGACACATGACGCACTGTAAACTTGCACCTATCTTCTCGACCTTGCCAGGTTAATTAAACATCTAAGTACCATATGTCTTGAAGGGCATCATGGCTCTTGCCATATCATGCAATTCTTAAACTATAGAGTGCTAGGAAGATCAGAAATGGGATGCATCCGAAATGTAACCGAAAATTCTTCAACGCTCGATCTCCTCGGCGTCTCTGCCGTCCTTGTCTTTCGGCTTGTTGCGGATTACGCACTATTTCTGATCCATCCCGACTTTCTTATCATCATCCGTTTCCCCCTCAGGTTGAACCGCACTGTCTGTTTCCACCACAGCATCCCACTTGACAATCCTCAGTCCGGTGAAACCCGCACTGACCCCGCCATCAGCCTCAACATCATCCTCAGAATCACTCTTCCCTCCCCCCGAACCGAGAGAGTCGTCGTCTTCAGTGCCGTCCGAATAAGAACATAGAAATGTGGGATTTGCGTAAGGCTGCTGGTTCACAGGGGTGGTGGCTACTTCCTGCAGCCACTCTAGCACTATTGGGTAAGATGCGATGAAGAGAGTCTCAACATGTTGCGGTTCGCCGGCACTGAAAACCGGGCAGCCCAACGAGGTGAAAGTTGTTGTGTTTGGGTTCCCGGACGAGCTAGAGAGGATTAGACCTAGGGGCTCCGCGGAGGGCACATAAGCGCGGGCGCGCTAGGATGCCGATTAGTCGAAGTTTTGGATCAAGTCGTATGTAGTGGTATTGTGGAATTAGGATACCAGGCTCGTTTGCGGCTGGGAATATAAACCCCCGTCAAGTTAAGCAACAAAGGAGAAAGGCATGATAGAAAAAACAGGGCATAAACTCACGTCTTTCAAAAATTCCCGAAGGCCACCACAGGTGACGTTCTTC
Organism: Nemania sp. NC0429; assembly: GCA_022578495.1. Lineage (NCBI taxonomy): Eukaryota > Fungi > Ascomycota > Sordariomycetes > Xylariales > Xylariaceae > Nemania > Nemania sp. NC0429. The sequence goes on along the minus strand of MU392184.1, from coordinate 365,715 downwards.
TCATGGAACTGGCCGCCGACAGACGCAAAGCAGTTGATACGACGGCCCACGCGTTCCCACGTCGCATCGCAATTGAAGTACGACTCGATGATATCTGCGCCGTCACCGAGGCCAACGATGTCGAAACCAGCAGTCTCATTGGCGAACATGGGCACCACATCCTCGAATATGCGCTGAACATGGGCCTTGGGGGTCTCGTGGCCGGGCACACGGTTCACTCGAGCGTCGATATAGTTGCCGAGATGAGCAGCGCTGGGCATGGGCGTGGCATCGAAGGAACGGGTGCAGAGAGTTCGCTCGCCCTCGGGCCACCAGATGAGCTCGCCCATGTTAGCGAGAATGATACCCGGCGCCGAGGGATCAGAGGGCGAGCACTGTTGCTGGCTAAGAGCCTTGACGACCGAGACTAGGGAGCCCTTGTTGATGCCCCCTCTTCCGCCGAGCACGCGGTGCGCGAGGACACCGAGGTCTTGAGTTGTCTCGCCAAAGATGATGACTACACGCGACTTCTCTGCGATGCCATCGCTTACGAAGATGGGTACGCGGGGCACGTTTGGTGTAGTAGCACCAAAGGCAGTGGCAGTGGCAGTAGGAAGATTCACCTTGCATAATCCTAGAGCTATGAATCGCTTGTGGATCTCGTCTTGAATAGCCACTTATAACGGTGTTAGCTTAGTATGGACCATACAGGAAGTGGAAGCGAAGGGAAGAGGCGAAAGGGATCATCAATGGCATAGAGGTTGACTTGCGGTTCATAGAAAAGCGCTGGCGTTCGCAGAATCGTGGGTTGCGGCTGATGAAAAACTTGAAATAGTTGTCTTCATTCTCAATCGATCGAACTTCGTCCTCGTCGTTGATGAAATAGCTATTGCACGGAAGTATTAGTCAGAAGTTGCATAGAGAAAGAGCGTGGATGACGAACCCGAGGCCCTTCAGATCACTAGGGAATATGGGATCTGGGGGCAAAGCAGACCACTTGCGCTTGAACATGGTGGCGAGACGATGAGAATAGTAGCAGTTATTGGGGAGGTGGCGTGAGATGGAAGAGTCGGTACGAGGCGGTGATGATGGTCGTCTCAATGCAGCATGCTACACTAGATTAGATGTAACCAGAGCCTCGATGATAAGGGAGGTGGTTGAGTTGAAGGGTGTTGAAAAATTAGAAGGCATAAGAGAGAAAAGTGATGAACAAGGCGTGGTGGCTTCGCTGAGGATGAAAAGAGGTGAAACCTGTGTACGCTACTTCCTGCATGTAAAGGTAGAGGGGTAACAGATGGAAGGAGCAAACGGCCAACCACTAGTTGCTCAGTACCTACCTAAGGAAGCAGCAATGCGCACAGAGGAAGAGCATGAGATGGAGACGGGAAGCAGCAAATACTGGGATGCGGGATGAGAAAGCGTAACAGCGAAGGAACCTCATTAGCATGTTTCACATAACAACATTGTAAACCAGGCAGTTACTATGCACGCTGAGTTGCCTGCGAACGTTTTGCGTCACCGACATTTATCTTCAAATATTTGAAAGATCAACCTACCAGCTGATCTTCAAACGAATCTCCTTTCCCCTCAGCCTTTGAAGAGGAGGTAAGCCCAAGCGAGAGGTCTACCTCTCTTGGAAACACACAGGTAGGCAGTAGGTACCTGTTACCGTGAGTTCGATAAAATGCTTGTTTGTCGTTATACATTTTGTTTATTCTTTTTCCTTATGCTCCTTTTTTCCCAAGTATATACGGGGCGCGATGGTAGTTGTACAATTGTGGAACAGGCCAGGCGACGGTCATGCGAACGGGGTATCGTACACCACTGCATAATCCCCATCAGAATCACGGCTTCTCTACCAACTGGCTTTCCGGACACCAGGTATATTGCCTTCCAAGGCCTGCATCCTGAAATTGTACTGTATATCTTGTTAGTCCCCTGAGCGTCGGATCTATGGGACGGACATATATCCTGGGGTGCAGACTGACTCTCGACAGCTTGAAGTCCCGTAATATACCTCGTCCCTTGCCTCCCAGCAGACACCGCCCGCGGATCTGTGTCGGCCGCGTGTAGCAGTGCATCTGTGTCAATTGGAGCTGCGCTTCGGCCCGGGTTCGCGGAGGGAGGGTGGTATTTCGGATGATGTAGCGGAGCGCTTGTCTATAGCCGCAAGGCAAGGCCACGTTAGCTACCCTGGCAACGAAGAGAACGAACGATGGCCGCGTTTGCGCTGGTGACTGGTGACTTGGTGGGGGGATGCGCACCTCTCGGGCTCGTGTGCGGCAAAGGTCTTCCGCTTGGTGTGGTCGCGGATAACATGGACATTGATAAAGCTTCCGATGTCGAGCCTCTTCGCCCGGAACATCGACATCTTGGCGGCGACGCGGTCGGTGATGAGGAGGCTGTTGTCTCGACTGTTCCTTGGTCGTTGCGCGCGGCTCACACTGACTGGCGCTATGGTTTTGAAGCTAGGAAATTTTGGGGTTGCGGCTTGCTTGCCTGAGGAGAATGGACAGCTGGAATCAGATCGGAGAAGTTTTAGACAGCTGTTCCTATCAGCTCCAACATGTCCCCCACTACACTACTGTAGATCCCCAATGACCCACAGTTACCCGCCAGGGGTAGCTTTATCGTGCAGTCGATGACGTAGGGAGTGATTATTCTGTATTTCATAGGTACTTTGTACCGATCTACGTGTAGTAGAAAATAATACACCGAGCGGACTGATGATGTTATATATTGATGACGTAGAGGAAATAGAAATAATATAAGCACAAGACACGCACTGCTCGTCGGGTCATGTTAATTTTCACTCCTACACCTCAAGATTCGTGAACGCCTAACCTACATCTATCCATCTACTACCTACCTACTGTCGATAAATCACTTACATCTTCACCCAATCAACGTCAACTCATCACAAACCGCCACAATGTCAGGATACTCTAAAGTCGGTACTAGCGGCGTCTACGAGGCCGGCGACCAGAGAAACTACAAGGATTCAGAGGAGCCTCGTCCTGAGAGATACGAGGAGGGCGTTGAGAACTCGCATTTACCCAATGACTCCAGTACGATGCTCTCACGAGTGGCATGGACGGATAATTGTACTCGGCGCTGACGTATTTCACTCACAGAGGACCAGAGATCCATCGCCAATCGTTTGGCGAATGAAGAGCGGAAACTGCACCAGAAAGAGCAAGACGACCCGGAAACCGCGGCGTTGAAGAAGGACCCTACCTTACCCGTAAGTTTGATAATATTCTACGATACCTACGTTCGAGATACGGTGGTCGCTGACATCCGAATCCTAAAGGCGAAGCTACACGGCAATGAGCCATCCAAGGGCGCCAAGGTCGACGCGAGCTTGCAGGCTGAGGAAGAGGAGTACCTGCGGAGAAAAGGCAAGGCGTAAATAAGTTAGCCTGCCGTCGGCGCGGGTATATCCGTGAATGAATAACAACGGCGGGATGCCGTCTTGGTTCTTGTACCGGTTTCTCTAGACATAATAGACGGTTGTGGACCACTATGAATAGATCTTCTAAAACGTATAGTGAAGAGAAACGTGAATGATCGAAGTATATGAATTGTATTGTACTGTATTGTAGTGTCGTGAACTTACATGAACGATTCCGCTGACTAATATCATACGCCGTACGTAATATCCAAGCTGAATAGCGCTAGCTAAAGGGGAGAAAAAGAGAAAAACATAAAATAAAAAAGACCACCCAACAAAGAGGGACGCGGGAACGTGGGGCTAGCAGACATCACAGCTTTGCGCCCTGAGCCCGCCTGGCCTCCCTCTCCTTGTCCCTGAGCAGGCGCCGCAGGATCTTACCGCTCGGGCTCTTGGGGATGGCGTCGATGAACTCGACGCCGCCCTTGAGCCACTTGTACCGGGCCTTGTGGGCCTCGACGTGCGCGGCGATGTCGCGCGCGACCTCGGCGTCGGGCCGGCCGGATGCCGCGGCCGATGCCGACTTCACGACGAAGGCCTTGGGCACCTCGCCCGCGCGCTCGTCCGGCACCGGGATCACGGCGCAGTCGCCCACGGACGGGTGCGTCAGGAGATGCGCCTCTAGCTCGGCGGGCGCGACTTGGTGGCCCTGTTGGGGAATGTAGGTTAGAAAAGGGGGAGAGAAGGAGAAGGAAGAGAAGGAAAAGGGGGGAAGAGTGAAGGGGAAAGGGAAAGGGGGCAAGGGGTAGGGGGAAGGGAAAACACGCAGACTCACCTTCACCTTAATCAACTCCTTCAAGCGATCAACGACGGCGAAGTGCTCGTGCCCGGCGGGCGACAAGCTGACGACGGCGACGTCTCCGGTGCGGATCCAGCGGCCGCCGTCGCCGTCGAAGACGAAGGTCTCGCTCGTCGCGCGCTCGTTGTGCAGGTAGCCGAGAGTGACGGATGGCGACTGCAGGAGGAGCTCGCCGCGGCGGCCGTACTCGACGATGTCGCGGCCGTCCTCGTCGAGGAGCCGCGCGCGCACGCCCGGCAGCAGCGATCCCGAGGTGCCGACCACGACGTCGTGCTCCGCCGTGCTGACCACCACCGTGCTCGTCTCCGTCATCCCGTAGCCCTGCCCCAGCATGATCCCGGGGAACGCCCGCAGCACCTCCTCGTGCGTCTCGGCGCCCAGCGGCGCCGCGCCCGTGTAGATGAATCGCACGCTGCTCAGGTCGTGCTTCGCGCAGAGCTCCTGGTTGCGGAGGAGCTGGATTATGATTGGGGGGACCTAGGCCGTGTGAGCGGTAGTTCTTGTTTCTTTTCATTTTCTTCCCTCCCTTCTTCTGTTTCTTTTCCTCGACAGCCACCTGTTGACTGAACTGCTATGTCGGGGAATTAAGGGGCGAAGGGAAGGGGGTCAATGATGACGATGTGAGACATGGGACGTACGAGGTGCATGAAGTTGATCTTGAATCTCTGGATACTCTCCAGAAAGGTCTTGAGCTCGAAGCGCGGCAGCACGATGCTGCCGTCGCCGCGGTACGCGCCCGTGTTGACGACGACAACAAGCGCGTAGATGTGCGACATGGGCAGCAGGCCGACCTGCGTCTGCGTCTCGATGCCGTTCTGCCTCCGGGACCCGTCCTCGTGCCATCGGATCTGCATGATGTTGGCGATGATGTTGCGATGGGCGATCATGACGGCTTTCTTGTTGTCATGTTAGATTAGCCGGGTCTCACGGTAATTGATATCCGGGGCGTTTTAAGTTGGGCCTCGAGCGTTTTTGAGTGTGACTTACAGGCAATCCCGACGTCCCGCTTGAGTAGCATAGATACGCGACCTGACGTGCGCCCTGTCCCTTTGTCCATCTGAGGGCCTCGAGTTCCGGCAGCGATCGGCCCTCCGCGATGAGATCGTCAAGGGTCTTAAACCGCGGGTCGGGGACCTGGCCCGGGACATCGAGCAAGAAGACCCGCTCATCAGGGATGCCGCTCGCTCGCGTGGCCTTCAAGGCGCTGTCCAGCAGCGACGGGGCCGTAAATAAGACCTTGGACCCCGAGGATTTCAATTGGTGCTCGAGCTCGGCGGCTGAATACATGGCGTTTGCGGGGGTTACAATGCCGGAGAGTCGGTGCACCGCGTATGTGGACATGAGGTAGTCGATCTTTTTACCCGTTTGTCAACTCGTCGATCTTATGTTTATTTTATGCATGTGATTTCAATCTCGACAATCCTAAACTCACCGTGTTAGGGGAATATAGCCCTACGACCTTGTCCCAGGGCGTGTCCTCATTCGGCTGCCATCCCATGCGCTTCGATAGAGACCTCGCGAGCAGTTCTTGCCGCTCGCGCATCTCGGCGTGAGTGTACGTCTTCCCGGTCAACCCGCATGTGAACGGGTTCTGGGACTTGTTGAACGGCATCCGGCCATATCTCTCATTTCCGACGAACTCGTATAAGGGGATTGAGTCCGGAGGGTCTGCGACAGTCAATGAGCAACCGACTTATTCATTTCCTGGATACCATATATTCATATCATCCGTGATGAAACAAAGGAGAGCTATGATGTTGCATTTGTGCTTACCAAAGGGCAGCTGAGGGACCCAGGCCGGCGGGGTAAAAACCATGTTGCTCGCTTGCTGAAGAAGTAACTTTGGTAACGAATCAGATCGATCGGGTATTGATTATCAGAGAGTTAATTCTTATTGTTTCCACTCTCTCTGGCTGAAATATACGGTCTCACAGCGCGGAGCTAGTGGAAGGGAGAGAAAGAAACGCCCGAGGTAGCTCGGTATTAGGGCGACTGATGAACCTTGTCACGTCAGCTTTCCGCATACACTACGGGTTTCGGGAATGCCGGACAAGGTGTGCCGCGGTATGTCTCCGCACTTTAGTCTCTGGATCTCTTAACCCGCACGCAATAGTTGTACTGGCCCGAGCTGGGGTAATTTCAGGTCTAACGGGAACGGTGTAGGCGCTCCTCCATGTCAGACTGTTAATAATTGGGTCCTAATTTCCCATACCGATGGGCGAAGTACCTACACTAATGGTACGTTACGGATTTCATGTTCTGCTGCTCTTGTGGTCTGTATCTGCCATTCGTTATCCTCTTTGTTCTTTATTCCTCGACACGGCGTTTCGATCGGTAGCCATGGGCGGCGGAATTAGCGACACGTCAGGTTTCGTCGCAGCACTGCCCATGTACGATTGGCCTGAGTGCCAAGCCGTCGTTGATCAGCAATGGTCCGATTTCCGGGATCGTCTACGAGCAACAGGGATCGATGCACCAGCGCGCCTCGTGCGGCGCAATGCGGATATTCCCGCCGTCCCAGGTGGTATTCGCGATTCTGAGGGGAATATCATCGCGCCGGATCCGGCCACACTGCCTCCTGACGAACTCGATCTTCATACGTTATGGCGACATCCGTCGCTGCTCTTCTCGCAGACCTGTTGGGGACCGATGGAGCTTGGCCTTGCTGGCCATGTGGAAGTTGTCGGCCAGCAGGACTACTCCAGCATCGAAGGAGGCAGTGCTGAGCTCTATTCTAGTGCTGTCGTCGCAAGGCGGATCACAGATGATATCCCGTCGCCACTAGACGGCGCTCCAAATTTGCCCCTTGAACATCTAAGAGGCAAACGCCTCGCGTACAACTCCACGGACTCGATGTCTGGTCTGCTTGGGCTGGAACGAGATCTAACCTCACTGAATGAGGACCTGGATATTTTCTCCGAGCGTTTACAGAGTGGAGGACATCGCAATTCGATCATCGCTATCGCCGAGGGGCGAGCGGATGTTGCTGCTGTTGACTGCTTTACCTGGCACCTCGCAAAACGCTTCGAGCCTACGGCCGGAGAACTTGCTGTCGTCGGTTGGACGGCTCGCCGGAGAGGCCTGCCATTTATAGCGTCCAAGCACATTTCTCCACAGGTCATCAAGTCGGTTGCCCTAGAACTAAAGAAGTTGAGCCTCGCATTCGGCTTCTAAGTTCTAGCGAGGGTTGATGGACATATTAGACCAAGCAACTCACGCAACGGAAGAAATAATCAATAAAAGACGCGCTCAGGTAGGAGAGTGACACATATTACTTCTTACACGCGCACATCCTAGACACTAGTACTATCGCTCATACAACTCACTCCATGCACCTTCTACAAGTCGCATGAATAAGTGAACCGATTTATGCAGCACCTGGCTAGACCAGACCTACTAGCTGATTGCAACGGCAAAGCCGTCTACCATCACGTTCTAGTCGTCGCACCGCAAGCGCTCCTGTTCTAAGCAAAACTAGTAAGGCATTCCACTAGTATCAATATCAAGGAACGACGAGGGCACAAATGGCCATGAAGCGTGTACTTTCTGAACCAGTTTGAAATTAATGACTACCCAACCGAGTCAATCTACTCCGTATGTAACCGTGTTCAATTCCGGCCTCCACCTGCTAATTGATAGAGGTGATTTATGCGCCAATCTGAGAAGCTATCCACCACGTCCTATACCCTCAAGTACTCTGCGCAAGAGCCCTTGCTTCGCGAAGACGGCTTACAATATATTGACGGCCTTTTTCTTCTGCATATTCGATGGCTTTTTCGTCAGCTTTAGCCCCGGCTTCTAGAAGACGGGTTATCACCTCCTGGTGACCCCCTTCAGCTGCAGCTTGGAGAGCTGTTAGGCCACCGTACGCAGCGGGAGTATCGTTGGGGTTGGCCCCAACTTCTAGAAGACGGTTTACGACTTCTAAGTGACCCTCCTGAGCTGCGGCCTGGAGAGCTGTTCGACCACCGTACGCAGCGGGAGTATCGTTAAAGTTGGCCCCAACTTCTAAAAGACGGTTTACGACTTCTAGGTGACCTCCCTGAGCTGCGGCCTGGATAGCTGTTAGGCTATTTTCTGCTGCAGGAGTGTTAAGGTTGGCCCCAACTTCTAAAAGACGGTTTACGACTTCTAGGTGACCTCCCTGAGCTGCGGCCTGGATAGCTGTTAGGCTATCTTCTGCTGCAGGAGTGTTAAGGTTGGCCCCAACTTCTAAAAGACGGTTTACGACTTCTAGCTGACCTCTTTGAGCTGCGGCCTGAAGGGCTGTTAAGCCATCATTAGGAGCAGCGATAGGATCAGCTCCGATTTCTAGGAGATAGTGCACCGCACGTAAATCACCTTCCCCTGCAATAACTTGCAGGGCCGTCCGGGCTTCCATATCACCCAGTTTATCGTTGATTTGGAAACCTTTCGCACGTAGTAGTTCAATCACCCTCACATTTCTCCTCCTTGCCGCCCAACAAACGATTTGTCCAATCCAATCTTCCCTCAGTTTGTCGGTCCAGATTTTGTCCAAAACTATTTCGACCGTTGATACGTCGTTGCTGTCCATATTGTCCTCCTGTATTTTCCACGTCAAGAGTGATGTTGCAGATTCTTCGTGCCCGTTGTTAGCTGCTAAGCGCAGCGCTGTATTTTGGTTCTGATCCGGTAAATTATATTCAGCGCCGCGCTTCAGCAGGAGCGTTGTTATATTATCCCACCCTCTCCAGGCCGCTCTAGATAACGCTGTTTGCTTCGAGTTGTCTGGCAAATTGATATCAGCATTATTTTCAAGAAGCAACTTCACGACCTGTGCGTGATTGTTCTCCGCTGCCCAGTGTAGTGCCGTTCTACCAAACTTGTCTCGTCGGTCAACGCCTGTCGCCTCAAGTAGGGCTCGTACAATCTCTTCGTGGCCGTTCGCTGCTGCGCAATGCATTGCAACCCTTCCATAATTGTCCGTAGCGGCACATGTATCCTTGTTTTGCAGATGTTCTACTGCACTCTTATCATTTGCTTCGGCCGCATGATGCAAAGCTGTCATACCTTGGACATCTCGATCTGAAGTATGACGTCTTTCTTTCGGCGATCCTCTTGTTCCATAGCGGTTTATTCTTGTTGTTTCTTGTGTCGATGCCATTTCTGTATTGAGATGCCACTATTTTCGGGGTAATTCTGGGCTTGATTTGCGGTTTTAGGGAGTGAAGGAGGGCGGCAAAAGAACGGAATTATAATATGACAGAACCCAATTTTCCTTCCATGTCCGAGAGTATGAGGTAGAAGATAGCTGCGAGATTAAGTGAGTACTTCAAGGTACAGTCGGCTGATGGGAGCTTATTCACTATTACACTGAGCAGTACTTCTTGCCCATGCATTAGCTAATTACTGAGCACGTATGTTGCGCTGCCACGATTGCTACCCTGCCAAGAATGCAGGTTGCTTTGACGAAAAGCAATTGCGGCCCAACAGAATAATTTAAGTACCTTATGTGAGCCTGTATTGGGTAATTATCCTCCAATAGGTGTTCTTTCGCACCCTCCATTGGATCGACAGCTCCAAAAACTTTATGGTTCTCAGAGGTCCAACCTGGAACCGAGGAGGTGCTAAGCACTCCGATTGGCGTCTAATATATAAGAGTGCGCTGGCGTTAGGGAGCCACAGAACAGAATTTGGGCATGTTTGTATTACTGGCCTAATCTTTCGCTTATGACTAAACCTTCTCGACTTTATTTATAATCACCAATGACTTGGATAAGCTATAATTTGCAGTTGGTATCCTCTTAAATGGACGACCTCCCCTTACTATCAGACATCCGTATCAAAATATGGCTGCAGAAGACGATGTCGTTGCTTGGCAGGCAGCCCCTGGCCGTCGCAGTACGCTCATGATCATTGAGAATTGCCTTTTTACCATTATTGCCTGTACCTGGAGTATACAGGTGTGTATATCTACTAAGGAGTGCCCGTGAATAGGCAGATACCCTGATGGTTCAACAAATTGGACACTTACAACCAACATGCATAGCATCTCAATGTCCAGGGACCAGCCGAGACCTGGTGGCAGACCTTCCCACGAAAATGCAAGTGGACAGCGTTTTCCGTTTTTTTCCCTGAAGTGCTCATGGCACACGCTATCCTGGAATTTGTGATGGCGGTGGGAGATATGAGAATCTTGAGCAAAGAGGGCCTTCTCGATGACGATCCACCATGGTTTTTCCGATATCTTCGGCGGCCTCCTAGCCCTCGCGATATGGAAGCTAGTCAATACAACTCTCTTTCGCGATTCAGGCAGCCGGAGCAAAAGGACGTACCCAAGTGGACTCTCACGCACTGTTACTTTGCAAACATGGGAGGCTTCTATATGCGTGATGATGTCAGTCGATCTTCCACGTTAAACGATGGCTCATCGACAACTCCACCAGCGCCAATTACGACAACGAAGCAACCAGTCCGTTTAATGACAACCCGTCATTTCGTTGAGTACAGAGAATATATCGACATACCCAAACTCTCCGAAGACGACCTGAAGGACAAGAGCAAGACAGATTATTTTACAAAAGGCATTGCAGTCCTTCAGATCTCACAACTATTACTGTCACTTATAGTTCGGCATGTGCGACGTCTTGAATTCTCTCAACTCGAAGCGCTGACTTTGCCATTCGCGATCTGTGGGATATTGACCTACATATGCGCCTGGTACAAGCCACAAAACGTTCAACGGCCCATCGAAGTCACTTTGCGCCATCTTGATGACGTTCCTGGCCCTAAGATGCAAGGACGCACCTTCGACAGCTTATGGCGGATCTTGACGAACTCAGAAGCCAAAGGCGATAGACTGCTCCCAGAAAGGATTCCCAACGATAATATACCGAGATCAAATGAGCACGAAACACATTATGCTCTCTATGTTTTAACGGCACTAACAGCAGGGTTCGGGAGTCTTCATGCAGTAGCTTGGAATTTTGAGTTCCCAACCTTTACTGAACAGCTCCTCTGGAAAATTGCTACTCTAGTATCTACTGTAGTACCTCCTGCTGTCCTCCTTGTCATTCCTCTGTCTCGAATCACTTTGCCATGGGGTAATACTAATGAGTTCTTGAACCATTTATTAAGTGTCATGAGAGAGTATTCATGGTACGTGGCAAACAACCGCCAAGCCCAACATGCTATAAAAGCCTTGAAAGAGGCGTGTCGAGACATGGAAATACATTCGCACTTTCATGACATACTGGAAGACGGCGACAACACCGAGGACTCTATCGTAAAGGGTCTCCAAGAATACATTCAGCAGAACGAAGAACTTCGGGAGATTCTTCCCAGCGATTTTCTTCTCCAATTTGATCAACTTTTAGAGATTCTAAGCGGGTCTACTAATTCGAAACGGCTCTGGCAGGCTGCCCGAACAAACATCTACCCACGGCGAAGCTTTTTTGGGCCCTTCATCAATGATGACTTTATTTACGTAACGAGTATCGTCTACTGTATTGCACGCCTCGGTATCATTGGGATAGCATTTTCGAGTTTGAGGCTGATGCCGGATTCTGTCTATGCGACTACTTGGACGGATTATATTCCAAGCATACAGTAAGATCCGAGCAATCATCTGAACTGTCATATGCATTGCTAGTTTGGAGGCATTCCGAAATCAACCAAGCCAAAATGTCGAAATGTTGTTGCGTGGTGGCGGACTTGGCGGATGGACAATGTGAATAAGGGCGAAATAGCTAGATTGGATTGTGATGAGCTGGAAAGGCTAGGGACAAGTTGGACGAATGGTAGTATCACGCGGGGCTCTAATTAAAAATATGTTAAAGGCGGGATATGGGAGGCATTGAATAGCCTAGTATATTGAAGCCTTCGATCTAATTATTAGATCATTCGCTGAGCATGTGATCGTTATGATATATCTCACTAATTCATTGCTTTTACCTTAATTCCTTAAGACCTTTATGGTATATGACGCCTTAATATGCGTCTCTAACGTTGGATATTAGTAAATTGAGTGATATGGTGATAAGTCGCAAGTTGCAGCTGTTGCATTTGACGGTATCAGCATGTCGATTACTTTCTACCTAGATAGCCCAGGCGTTCTCTTAATAATTATGCTCCATACGAATCTGTTGTAATGACGCAGGTCGAAGTACCGGCTTTGATAGTTGAAGATAGTGTATAGCATCGCCATGACACTTGATATCAACGTCCAGAAGCTCCTCTGCAACGTTACAACCACTGCCTTGATGCTCAGTGCCAATGCTTCCCAGCTACTTATTAGGCGGGGTGGTAAGTTGAGCCTCCAAGTGGCTCTCCAAGTCACCATGCCAGGCCGTCGGCGCTCAAGGAACTGATATTTGAGAAGGCCTGCTGACCCTTTGCGCCCATTACAAATTTCCATCGTTCTGAGCTGTGGCATCTACAAAGCCGTGGCGGCTGCTGCCTGCAACATCGCGTAAATGCTAGTCGGGTCTTCTTCTGGCGTGAGCAGCTGTGAAGTCAGTGCAAGGGAAGCCAGATTCGGCCATTTGAACGAGCTCCTGCATGCGTCAAAGAACTGACTAGCATCTGCTACAAATGATGCTGATAGGTGCTCAAACATGGGACTGGCTTCTGCAATCGTCTCACTAACAGCAATATTCGGTATTCGGATAAGATCGCAATTCTTGCAACGACGTGAGTATCAAAACGGTGATGCCAATACTGGCACCGGCCGCCCTACAGGAGGGCCCCCGAGGGCCCCCTCCGTAGGAGAATTGAACAACGATACCCCAACAATAGGTAGAAAAACAGTAGTTGTATTGGGGATGTTCTGATCTAAAGTCTGGACGCGTTTCTAGCCCCTAAATAGTACGGGCCAAGCCACTAGATCCAACCCAGCCACTTCGTGGCTAGTAGCGGTGGGATCGCTCTACTTCAATGACCAAAGAGAATTATAGATCAATTGAAGCCTATTCCAAGCCCATGATCCAAGCCCTTGTTGCATAGGCTATGTCGGGAAACAGCTATGTACTAGACGGGGAAGTCCTCAGCGTGGAGTTTATGGTATATAATTGTCAGGTGACAAAGAACCACCCACCCTGCAGGGTGGCTGCATAGTCGATTTGTCTATATATAGGGGGCTTCCTCCCCTAGATATTCTAGAGATTCAGGAATCAATTGATCACTACCCTACCCCCTACCTATCTATTCGATCTATTAAGCCCTACGATCCCTCGTACTACCCTTCGACCCTACGGCTTCTAGTTGTAGCCAGTCTTCTATTCACTCTGTGCCCAAATACTCCTGACAATAATAAGGATAGATGGAGTCGCTGTTTAACATGTTTAACTCAGCTTAACCTAGGCGAAGTTTCACATTCAAGTATTGCAACCCCTTTCCATAATCACGTACCCGGAGATGGATCAAAGGTTCCGGAGACCGTTTTACACTCATGAACCCATCTTAATCCCTCATGGCCAAGCCCCCTGGAGCATCGAGAGAAGCTATTGACGAATTGCGACTCGATGAATAAATCGCCGAAATAGAACCTGCATGTATTGGAAAACTCCATGCCCTTTGTATGTAAGTTGTAAATGAGATACGGTCTTCTACATACGGCTATAAGATCTGGAAAACGCGGGGGTTCTACTTGCTCCCTTATAGCTAAGCCATATATTAGTAACTTACAGAATTAGTCAAATAGACAGTGTCACGAGAGGCCTCGTGTAATCAAAAATAAGAGGCACAAAGCCCAACATGTTAAAGCCTCAGCTACTTCCACCCATATATCTACAATTTGCAGCTATCGACAAAGTCCAAGAACACCGTCAGAAAACCTTGCGGATTATCGAAGAATGGTGCATGTCCTTCATCCTTGAGCCTGATACATTCGCCACGCCATAGTCGAGGCGCTCCTTTGCAGACAGAATCGCAGTAGTCCAGGTCTATAAGGGGCTCAGCTCCACCGTTGACAACCGCTATCCACCCTTTGAAATCGTGCACGATCTTGATCTGATCACTGCAGTGGCCTTGCATGAATTTGGCACCCATGGTGCTACCGGTCAAGCGGTTCGTACGCAAGACATCTTCAACCAGCCAACCTGGCGGTGCAGATTTGGTGAAAACACTCGCGACCTTTATTAGGTCCTCCTTGGAAGCCTCCGGGTTGAACAGGGCTGACACATCGGCGTCTTTGCGGAAACCGGTAATTTGCTGCTTGGGCACTGGTGGCGTTCCGGTAATCATGATGCCAGCGATTCGAATGTCAATGGGCGGTTTGGCATTCGCGAGCACGGAGACAAGTTCTAGCGCGACATGCCCACCAAGGCTCCAGCCTAGTACTATAAGTTGCGTGATGTTGTGATACCGGAGGACTTCCAGGGCCGCTTCTGCATAGGCGTACTGGTAGTAGGATTTGTTTGGGTCAGGAGCGTCGGAAGAGCGGCCGTGGCCTGGAAAATCGAAAACGATAAGTTTGTGATTGGCTTTGAGTTCCGGCGAGTTGAGAAGCGGCTCGAAGATGCGTGAACTAGTTGCACTGCCATGTAGAAACAAGATGGCTGGGTTCGACTTAGAAAATGCCTGGGGCTCACTGGAGGCAGTCCAGAGCGTACCGAACTCGGTCTCGATCTTTTGCTCTTGCATGGTAGAAGGCGTGCAGATAGGAACAGAAGAGAAATAGGTAGCAATGAAGACACGAAAACGACGCCAGATGCCGTCTGTTGAGGAGTTTTTTATATTCCCCTCGCCGGCACGCATTACGATGCAGTCTCCTTCGGCGTTAACTATACCAACCAACCAATTAACACTACGATGTAGGCTGAGGTAGCGCATACCAGTTCTTTTTGGGTAACAAGCCGGCTTCGCACTAGGCTTCTTCTGTCTAGGATTGCTGGAACTTTGGTCGCGATTACTTGCTAGCTCTGATCTAATAAATTATTTACGCCTACAAGCCTCTCTTGGTCCCCTTTGGTCTTCTAAAATTCTAGGTAGCGCGCTTCTTGTCGGATTCAGCATCTCCGGACATTGTCTTTCGTGGCTGATAAGAGGTCTCTCCATAAATATTTTAGGGCTCAATACCTACCAAGTAGAGATGTGAGTGGCTGAAATACAGAGTTTCTAAAATATGGCAGTTTGGCACTTCTGATGGGGGCGAGCGTGCCCTTATACACTCTCGGGGTCAATGGGGAATTGGGAAAGGGATAGCTCGAATGTACGGTTAATGAAATGACAACGAAGTGAAACTAGCAAAGCTTCGGGTTAGCGGTAGCATTGTTCACTTTGAGGGTCTGTGATTAGAGATTCTAGAAATGCTCAGCATAGGTAGAGACTATTACCCTGAGCCTGCTGTCTATATATACGCCCTATCCTAATATGCAATAGCCGACCTCCATTGCACCCCATGTACTACTCATTTACTGTCTCATATGCTTCACTGTTTCAGTTGATCTCGGGAGACTTTTCTCGCATCCGAGGACCGTACTTCCATAGCAGGAACGGTGCGCCGGCACCGAGAATGATAGCAACCAATGATATCGTGAGATTTCCCCACCCATATCCAAGAGACTTATACAGGCTGGGAGCGAACAAGGGGAACAAGAAGGCAGTTAGACTGCAGAGGAACTGCCGCGCCGAGAGAGCACTGCTGGTGTAGTCGGCGTACTGGTCAATGACATAGGCTTGGACTGGGAGACTGGAGATTTGAAGCCCAAAGGAGAAGATGAATACACCGATGTCAACCGCAATCCAGTGGACACGGTACTGGGCGGTCCAGCCGTATAGAATCAGGCCGAGAGGGCCTAACACAGCGCCAGGGTAGATCAGAGGTACTCTGTACTCGGGCTCATGCTTCCCATGCTTCTTCACCATGCGCCGGTAATAAGTGTCCATTATCGTGCCACCGAGCTGCGAGGCTACCATCTCGCCTAGTGCGACGGCGATGTAGTGTAGGCCACTCAGCTCGACCGAGAGATTGTACTGTGACGTCAACGCGTCGGCGAAGCTGGATAGCACAACATACAGTAGACCGTAGTTGAGGGCAGAAATGAGGGATGTAAGTTGGATGATCGGGTGAAATGCTAACAATCGCAAGGGACGTCCGAGGCCGCGTGCTAGAATGGTGGGAAGGGAGAGATGACGACTGAGGCGTTCGTCCGGTGTCATGTACTAATGAGCGAGCATACGGAGTTAGCAAGAGATCGTTTCCATTCAGGAACAGCCGATCAAGTGATGGACTGGGTGATTGCGCCCGGCTAGCTGATTAGAAACAATGCTTACCTGTTTGTTGCCTGTCTCACGACGGAGGCGGGAGGCGCGTCGCTTCAGGACGATTGTGGCGGATGTTTCCCAGAATGTAAAGAAGCAAATGACAATCGCAATACCCTGGAAGATGGAGGTCGCCCAGAACATCCATCGCCAATGGGCGCGAGCTGTGATGACACCACCTAAGATGGGGCCGACCGCGACAGCGAGTAGTGGGATAGCCAGGTATGTTCCCAGAGACTTTCCTCGCTGCTCCGGGAGCCAAATGTCACCTAGCACGCCGCCGCCGAGGGAGTAGATGGCACTCGCGCCGAACCCAGTGAACAAGCGAGCGGCGATAAGGGTCTCTTTGTTGGTGGCGAAGCCGCACGCAATGTTCCAGGCGAGAAACCACACGTTCGAAGTATGTAGGACTACCTGCCGCCCGTACATCTCAGATAGCGGTCCGATGACGAGGGGGCCGAAGGCGGTGGCGAGAAGGTAGACAGACAAGGACATGGCCGATTCAACGGGACTCATGTGTAATTCTTGAGCCATGATAGTCAAGGCGGGTGCCATGATAGTAGAGACAACAATGCGGTTGAATCCAGTCGCAGAGAGAATGGTGGTGACGATCCATTTTCGGCGATTAGTCCATTGGATTGGGTTGTCCTTGTCGTATGGCTCGTCGAAAATGACGAGGAAGGGGTCTGGCGGGTGGCTTAATGATGATGGCCGGGCCTCGGGCTGGGCATGCACGACAGCCGAGTCTGGCCCCGATTTCTCGGGATCCTGTTGCGACACCATGACGAGACAAGGGTGAAATGTTCTTGATACTCTCTATCAACTCTCACGTCAAGCCCTTGGCGCGGTGGTTCAGAGCAGAATACAGGATAATGAAGAGAAAGAGAGAACAGAAGGTAGGGGCGAGAGGATTAAATACCAACAGCGGACTTGCCGGCCAGCTTTGTGCCCCTTTCCAGTCCTAATTGGACTAGCAGAGGATCCTGATCCTGGCTTGGCTCCATGATTATCTTTTTGATCTGATAATTTTGATCTGATAAAGAGTCAACCCAGGCTATGTGGGGACACGATCTGATAACTGTGATGAGTATCTCCGGGGCTGTTCGGAGACCAGGACGTTGGCTGCTGGTGACTGGCTAGCAGCCATTCACACTATGTATTGCACTGTATCCTAGCCGCTAATTCCTTCCTAATATACATCCGGATCCATGATCTGCACCAAGCATGCCATTTCCACGAGAAGAAACGCCAAAAGCCCATGGCTAAAACTGCATGGGCTAGGTACACTAGACCTCAAAGGCCCGAAAGCGTATTCCACAGCTCGATGTATGAGTATAGGCGCTAGTTTTTGAGCAATTCAACACGCGACAGAATACTCACTTGACGAGGCTTCCAATGAATAGATAACAGCATACTCTAAGAAACTCCATTGAGCTATCTTCTTAACTGCGCATGTCCGACAATTTCCGGTACAGCTGACAGACTAAAGCGCTTATAGATGCCGCTTTCTTACGAGCTAGAGGCACTAGTCTGTTTACTTATAGGCGCTATCTTCTGCCTGGACTGTTGCCTCCGTAGTGGAAGCCATGCAGTCCGAACCTTGCGATTAATATTACGGTGACAAATGCTTATTAAAGGCTCAGCATGTATAAGTGAGAATGCATCTAGGCAGCACATGGGACCCATTAAGTAGCGGCACCGAGCACCAGGTTCACAACAGGAATCCCGCGGCAGAGCGCTCGCTTCATGCATGACTCATATTAGGGCGAAATGCTCCATCTTGCAGAAAGAGTCTTGGTAGCCTGGTTTAACAAGGATCATTTCATCTATCGCCTCCGATGCGCTGTTTTAAATCTACTTAGATAGCAGCCAGGTTAGATAGAACCCAAGCTTGTTCATATTATAGATATTCAGTTGAAGGATTCCAACATATACTAGTAACTAGGCGATCCGAGTTATTTCCACATATTACAACATCATCATCCTGGTACCTAACCTTACTACGCTATGTACACTAGGATGGTATCTTGTCATTGGAATCTCCACCACTATGTTTGTATCACCCGAAAGTAGTCATGAAATGTTCTCCGGTGCCATGTCTACTTTCATAGCGTGCGCGTTTCAATTTAACTTTAACGTGTACAGAATTCTGCGCACCATCTTCCACACTCATTCACTATTACTTGGGGTTACGCAAGCGTGATGTTGAGACACTCTAAAACTTTTCTGACGCGCGCCGGGTCCGCTACCGGCACGCTGGAAATCATCGCACCCTCGCTTTGCATGGATCGTGCCGCAATGCCGGGTTCTTCGAGATAACTCGACCTCCGCGTACATTCCGAAGACTCACTTGGTATGCGATCGATGGAGGGGGCGGGGTTCGCCAGTCGAATGTGGATACACGATGTTAAGTAGTTGGATAGAGACCCTGCGTCAGAGATATATTTACCGGGTGGCAGCTCGGTCGAGTCAATCCCGTGAACATAAATCGTGTCAATCGTTATGTCCTCCCATCTGTAGATGTGCTGCTCGTTGCGGAAGACCGATAGCGAGCAGCTTGAGTATGGGCTACCCCAGTAGAGATGCTGTTCAGCTGCTTGCTTCAGGCCCCACTCGTCAGAGTATTCACTGTTGCGGTCTGTCTGACGCAACAATGTTTCCAGTGTCATAACCTAGCTTTGATTGTGACCGAGGGTGAGCCGGTTCTTGGGAGGGCGGTGTGTTCTGAAAGTATCGAGATCAAAACTGGTCGTCCTGGCTCCCGAACTATACAAAAAGGTACTTTGAGATGGCTAACACGATGTAACTGAATTCCAATTGATTTGTCCTCGGAGTGAGGAGGAGAGTGGGGATCCTGTAACCTCTTGGGAGGGGTTAGGTGGACGGAATTGGAGAGGACACCACCACCTCAATTACCTACCTACCTAAGGTATCATTGCACACCGGCCAGCCACACTGCGGCCGCCACGAAATAGTACGTACTTCGATATCTTGAGACTCTCCAAGCGTGGCTTATCTCCAGGTCTTTTTGATCCAACCACCATACCAAGGTGTGAATAATCTCCTTCATGTTAACCCGAAAGCCCGTCCACAAGAGTACATTAGTATCTCTCACAATCGGGGTACTTGACACTATCACGTATGTCACACTAAGTAAGTAGTCATCGCCTAAGCGATTTGCCGTTATGACTAGAAAGTCTCAAATCTCTTCATTATGGTAATATTAGGTCAAGGTGTATGCGGCAGCGAACTTCCTCTGCGCGTTTGGCGGCAGATTTAATGCATACAGCTCCCGAGCTAAATGGTGTAGAGCAGAGGCCATTTTTTAGATTTACGAGAAATAGAAACAAAATTTCCATTGAATATAAGCCAGACTGTTTACACGAGTTCGAAGTCTAGAATTACCAGGTCAGCGTGGCGCAATAGAAGACATATCCTCCGACGGCCCCTCAGGAAGGTCACGAGACTTAAATTATACGATTCGACGTGGAACACTCGAAAAGGAGGAAATCAATGTTCGATGTTTGAAAGCTCGAAGGTTGAAAAGCCCCGTATATCTTAGCAAGTATGCCAAAGCGTGGACGGCTAAAAATGCATTACAAAGTCGTTGCGTCGAGGTGCGTTTGGGGTTGAGCCTGGCCAGCTGTGGGCGGTGCTGACGCCGGCTGGCTGTGATGATGCGCGTATGCCAAGTCAGCCTCGCTTATTTGTGCTGTCGACCCCTGATATGTATATCATTCAGGCCGGGATCTATGTAGATAGAGATGACCAAGACCATAGCACAGTTGGTAGTTTTAACGGCTCGGCGAATTTCGTATGTCTCGAACCTCAACCGATCTTAATTGCAGTTGTCAGGATGAGTTACAAGTAAGATACACCTGCGAGGCTCGACACGGTCAGCAGAGCCGCGTGCACAATGCACGAACCGCTGGTCGTTATTATGTACTTGAAGCTAGGTCTGGCTCCTATCAGATGAACCAGCGGCTCTTCTCAGAATGCTACATTGCACTTGACACGACCGTACGCAGCTAGGCATAGCTGTCGCTCGACGAGAGTATATTAGGGGCAGTAGTGAATCGCCTAAGAGAGCTCAGACTTCTTGTTTCATATTCAAGATGGCAATGTTAAGATCGCGATATACACTCCATATAGTTCAACGCCGCTTGCCGGAATACAGCCCTCAAACTCGTTTCGAAAAGCTTTTTGAGAGGCTCGTGATACTATGCAGCAGACTATCATACAACAGAAGTCTCCGAGAAACTACACCACGCTTCCCTGACCCTTTTTGTGACTGGAGGTCCAGTGAGGCCTGGGAGGTTGCAAACGAATCAGCCGTGGGACATACATAGCAACAGGGCCGTGCTATAATTACCCCTGAGCCTAATTGATATGTTCTACAAAGTCTCATATGCCGTTTCCCAGCTATCAAGATGATAGATGCTTCTAGAAGGCGAAGAGCCACGTCACTTTTGGTTGGGGGGTGGAGGAGGGGGCACTTAGAAGCAAGCATAGATAACATTGCTTTCAGTATTTATCAGCCATGATTGCTGTTGGCCATTCCCGATTGCCTTACTGCGCTTGGCATGCGTTTCCACGTCTTCTAGAAAAGCCCAAGACCACTCTGTTGCTGTGATTACATAATCCCATAATTAGTGAAGCCAGTCTCATTAAAGTTATGGATATCAGCCTCTGGCGTTCACGCCATACGTTTTGATCTGCCGGCGGACGAGATTAGCCCATTTGTGGTACTCAATCGGATACTCGTTCCAGACCCTCTGATAGCCAATCCCGTAATCTAGATATTTCTAAAGCTACGGCTAGAGATTACAACATGGTTGGCGGCCCAATTGCAATCAACGCGGGACGGCGTCCGGTCGACGGACCTCCTCCTCTGTGCCCGGAGCGTGTGCTCAGTGTAGGGGGATCCAGAAACAGTAATTGATAGACGCCAAGCGGCAATTGTCTATCGGCTGTTTACGTCTCCGCGAATTGGCTTAATTTCTCCACGGCCTGAAGTAGAAGGTACCGTACAACGCATTATAGCGTATACCAGACGTCTTGGCGGCAACCTGGAACGGAAGTTGTCAAGACGTGAGCAGATAAATCTCGGATTATAGGCAATTCAATGCCCACCAGACACGAGGAGATGGGGTTACAGCGACTGATAGGTTGACTGCCCCAACTAAACTCTAAGAGGCGTAGAAACTGAGCACCAAGAAACGTCGTTCCTCGGCCTTCCTAATTGGGTACTCTCGGCCTATCAACGATTATGCCAGTCTGAAGAGAGAGCCGGGCGAGTCCGAAGGTGAGGGATGGTCGCCTGGTCGGTCGGCGTGTTCAGTTCCTAGCCTAATTAAGGGGCAATGCAACCTACTACCGGCTCCTTACAACGCTTGTTTCATACAAGATTATGGATGATAGCCCAAGTATTGCGACGTTCCCCGTAAAGCTAGAAACGCAAATTACCGTGAATAGTGGGCGAAACCCACGTAAAACTGTCTCTTAGTGTCGGCTTCTGCCGATCTGGATCTTGCGGGCCGAAGGCTACGATTGCCCGGTAAATGGAGTAGAAACGGCCGGACAAGACCGTCGCCCTCGGCATGCTGGATTCGAAGATATGGCTAGTCCGACCTTGATGGCCTTGGGCTTCCTGACTCGACAGGTTGCTAAACGTAAGGGGGTGTGAAGCGCGCGAGCTGTTAACCGAGCCGTGCCGACCTAAAGTTACAGCAGCTTCTATGCAAAGCGACATGCCTTTTGAGGACTGACCTCCCGATACTATCAAAACCTGCGATAACGTCGCGCGGCCGATTTGGGCTGATTAGGAAGGAGAGTTGTGTCGAGGACTGGTCTAATGTAGGCTCTGTTTTGGATAGCGACAACAGAAGCGTGATTCAAGTCAGATACTGGAGCCCGGGATAAGTATAAATGAGCAGTCGACGTGCTCTCATCCAGTCTACCAGTTTGCAGCAGAACCATCGACTCATCCAGCTTTCCACCTAGCTTTGACAATATCAGCGCCCCTTTCTTCCCAGTATTGTCTTCAGATCGCTAGACATGGAGCTCACCAGGTTCCTCGCCTTCCTGGCAGCCGTCCTGCCCGTCGTCTACGGTGCCCCCTCGCCGGTTGCGACCAGCCTCCACCCCGAGATCCTGGCCGCCATGAAGCGCGACTTGGGCCTGGACGCCAGGGATGCCAATGCTCGTGTCGCAAAGGAACTCTGGGCCACCGGTGTCATCGAGCAGCTGCGCACCTCGACAGGTAGCTCCTTCGCTGGCGCTTGGGTCGCCGACAACGGCAACACGGTTAACGTCGCCGTCACCGACGAAGCCTCGGCCGCCGAGGTGACCGCCGCTGGCGCCACGCCGGTGCTCGTTGCCAACAGCCTTTCCAAGCTTGAGGCGGCCAAGCACGCCCTTGACAACCAGGACATCAGCCAGGCCAAGACTCTCTCGACGAGCTCGCACGACTCAGGCATCGCGTCGTACTACGTCGACGTTGCCTCTAACAAGCTCGTCCTGGAGGCCCTCGCCGACAGCACCGCCCACGCCGAGTCCCTGGCCGCGCAGGTCGGACTCGAGGCGTCCGAGTTCGAGGTGCGAACAGTTGAGGCGATGCCGACCACCTTCGTCCTCGGCGGCGACGCGTACATCATCAACCGAGCTGCCCGTTGCTCCGTCGGCTTCACGGTCACGACCGGCTTCGTCTCGGCAGGCCACTGCGGCACCCCAGGTAGCACCGCCACTACCAGCAGCGGTGCGTCGCTGGGAACCTTCTCGGGCTCCGTCTTCCCCGGCAACGCCGACATGAGCTACATCCGCACTGTCAGCGGCACCTCGCTCCCCGGCCAGATCAACGGCTACGGCTCGGGCAACCTGCCCGTGTCGGGCAGCACCCAGGCCGGCACCGGCTCCAGCATCTGCCGCTCCGGCTCCACCACCGGTGTCCACTGCGGCACGGTCCGCGCCCTGAGCGCCACTGTCAACTACGCCGAGGGACGTGTCACCGGCCTCACCCAGACCAACGTCTGTGCCGAGCCCGGTGACTCTGGCGGCTCCTTCTACTCGGGCTCCCAGGCCCAGGGTGTCACCTCCGGAGGCTCTGGCAACTGCGCGTCCGGCGGCACCACCTACTTCCAGCCCGTCAACGAGATTCTGTCGTCGTACGGCCTCACCCTGGTCAGGGGTTAATTAGCTAAGGCAGTCGTCACGGCCATCAGCGCCGCCTGACCTGAGATGGATCTTTCAGTTGTTTGGTTCTTGCCGAGAGACATTATTGGATACCGACATCTCTCTTGGGCAGGTCGAAATCAGGCTCGGGATATAGGGGGTGATAGCTAGCACTGAAATGTTTGGATAATTTCAAAAAAAAGATTGACAAGGTCTTCATAGTCTTGATGTGGATGTGAATGTCAAGTAAAAGCATGAAAATGCTAACATGAGTAGAGCACTGGTTCAAGGAGTGCTGATATGAGGAATGCTCTAACATAGGTATCATCATGACAACTGCATTGCCTGGTGTTGTACAAGAAATTCTGGAAATGTACCAAGGTAGGTATGGTATGTTTGGATGAGAATTTTGATAGCCAAGTCTCTTAGGTACAAAGTACCCACAAACTACCCCGCTTAGGTTAAGCTTAGCGAAGACAGTTCTCTACTGGTATGTACCTAGGTACCCCAAGGTGGATCCTCCAATAGGTACGAAGTTACAGGTACCTATCTACTAAGGTACATGAAACAAGCAGGTCTACCTCGTAGGTACATACAAATAATTGTACCGAGTACCGGCGGTTGAGCGCTACCAGTACGGCGGTACCTGGTATTTCTGCCACAACAGCTCCACACTTTTACCCCTTAACGGCCAACTGGTAAGAGTTGGGCACCTACCAACTAAGATACCTTCCATTTCCAATGGCCAGGTGGAATATATTTCTATTCATTCAAGAGTTCAAAAGTACAAGTGGCTTTCTGCCCTTGTTATTTGGTATGCCCTTGCTTCTTGATGGCTAGGTGAATAATGAACTCAAATGATCCAGCTCTGGTTCCCAACCTGAGACTTGAGTATTACAGGAGAAACTTCCTCGGTTGCAATTTGGAGAGGCTCCTAATTTTGGATTCCAAAATCACCAGTCACAACCTCTCTTCAACATGTGCATAAACCAAGAGAGCCATGAAGCCAAGTGCTAAAAGAGTGGAAATTATGGCCTTGAAAGGGGAGATATATCCTAGGTAACTAGGTAATTACCAACTAGAGTAAGTTCAGCTTAGTTGTGTCACAGAATAAGAACTGCAGCCTGATACAAGTACTCTACAAAAAGTAGAACATTATCAAGTCGGACACCCAACTGTCTACAGTTGCTGATGTAGCGGTAGCATGACAAGCTGTGTCAAAGCATGTTGTGTTCAAGGTACTCACTTGTCATGAATCTTGAGTGTCTTTCGTGGTACCTAATAAAGCTTGACACCATAACATGTCAGAAATCCCCATTGCTATAAGAAGTAGGTAGCTTGCAGAAGCCGCAGTTAGGCCAGGGCGGTGAGTGGGATAAGAGCTGTTCTGGTGA
This sequence comes from Nemania sp. NC0429, assembly GCA_022578495.1. Lineage (NCBI taxonomy): Eukaryota > Fungi > Ascomycota > Sordariomycetes > Xylariales > Xylariaceae > Nemania > Nemania sp. NC0429. The sequence goes on along the minus strand of MU392184.1, from coordinate 340,697 downwards.
CATCTAAACATATGTACTTTTCTCACTTCATTGAAGGCGATCAAGGTGATATCAGCATAGCTAAAGCAGTACATGGCTCTGCAACTACTATAGGTACTCTGAAAGTACTGATCCATCATCTTCTCATACGTTCTGCAGTTGCTCGTATAATGCCGCCGAAGCCTAGCCCGATAGTGAATGCAGCTTAATGTTTGCTATGGTGTCGGCTATGAATCACTCATGATACGTACATAGCTTGGTGACAAGAAGAAGGAATGCACGATATGGTCAAGATACAGCTGCTGTATATCTCTATAAATATAGGTACCTTGTCCCATCTCCTTCGTCTCTACTTCTTTAATTTTACTCCTCCATCCTTTTTTTTCCTTTGCCTTTACTTCTTCCATCTTACTTCTATCCCCAGATCACAGCATCTAACTTCAGCACTCAAGGATCTTGAGAAGACCACAACAACCTAACAACTAGTTCCCCCCTTTAGACAACGCTTTCTTCTTTTAGACCTACATCATTGAAGCATTGCTTCAATTATCTTCCATCTCCCTTATTGACAGCTTTGCTTGTTGTCCTGTGAACAGCCCTAAGCTGCCTTGCATCACTCCCGCACACACCCTCTGCACACAACCTCTGCTGTGACATTTTCCATTCAAAATTCACAACTACCAGAAGGGTATGTACTGTTTCCCTAATCTCACATTTATCTCGCATATTCCTCTCGTTCTCCATGCACAATAGACTCAAGACAAGCAGAAGTCTCTGTCTGTACATCGTACGTTATGCAGGTACCTACGATGCCCACGCTCCTTCCCGTCCTGTTCTTTCCTAAACCATGCCCCAAGAGATGGACGAACATGATTCGCCAGGCTGGCATGAGAGGACCTGCAGCTCGTCTCTAGCACCTACCTTCACTTGGGGCACCCATTCAATCCTCCCATCCCTCTTTGCCAAATTTTTGTTCTCCATCCTACAGCCAATCTCAAGGCGACAATTCCTTTCTCTCTACATCTAGGGTTCCTATCTTCAAATTTCTTGCACCAAACCTACAGACAACAACACCGCAACAAGGCCATTTTCGGCTGCAAGCACTCTCTCGGGTATCATCACTGGCGACCGCACTCTCGATCACTAGGCGCAACTTGTCCTGCCCTCCCTCCCTCCTCCTCCTCCTCCATCTCCTTCTCCTTCTCCCAAGTTTATTTTTCCTCTTTCTTTCAACTCTCACTGCCATCTAATCTGGTTCACTTCCAGTCCTCATGAGACTTGTGTTTAGTAGCACAACAGTATTGTCTCTCTTCCCCCTGTCTTATAGCTCACGGAATCTCACATCTCACAACTCAAATAGCAACGCCGATCGACCAGAACTCCATTTTCGCATTCGTTCTCAAGTATTCATACTACAGACAACCGCCTTTTCGATATTCACTCTCTTGTGCATTCTGACTTGCTGGGAATTCGCCCAGCTTAACTATTCATCCTGTTGCGCACGGTAAGTATTTGTTTACTTTCCTTACTGCTTTATACAGTTGATCTCTTCTCCGCATACTTCCAACTATTGACTGGTTGGCGACCACTCACTTGACAACCTTGCACTCGTTCCAATGCAGAACAGCATTCATCTTGTGTCTCCTCAATCCTGTACCTACCTTGCTCGCTCACTAGGGATCCATGTGGCCTGTATGCCCTTGGCAATACTAATCTGCTCTCCAGAGAGCTTGTTTCCATCTCACACTGCCACTGTGCTGGTTTGTTTATTGCTTCCTAGGTAGCCCTTGGGGTTATGTTAACCAATTACAACAGTAGAACCTTACACAAGACCAAGGTACTCCAAGAGTGTCTGAACTTGTATCAGCAGAGGTACGTCATGTTCTAAATTACCAGAAGTGCAAACGTCCTCATCTTACCATGCTCTCTTCTGTCGGAAAGCTGTATGGTAGGCTCCAGACATGGGCAAGAGATTGTGCTGACCCATACTTCATCCTAGCTGTCTCTTCTGTTGTTGCAAATTGTGCGGCAAGTCAGAATTCAACAGGTACATCGGTACATAACCCCCAAAACAACAATTGCAAACACAAATCTAGCGTGCTTTCCCATCTGGTAACCCAATCTAACAACAAACATTTCCGTGTTGCAACTATTGCGCAAATAAATTTTACCCTTCTTCTACTTTCTACCATTTGATTTTCTCAGGTTCTTCACAACTATTTATCACCTTTGCCCATTCTTCTTAGCACATCACTTGTTATGCTAACACTACTGACATTGAACACCCATCCCTCACTTCCTCACGGAAGACTTTTCAATCTTATAGTCTGTGTAATACTAATTGTGAACAGGACAATACCAGGTTCACTGTAACTCCTTTCCATGCTTTCTATATAAGCCTCACAACAATCCCTTCTACTAGGCTATTCATATAGAAATTCCCAGCATGGACGCCAATAACACTCCCCCTGTTGAGCCTGTCTTGAGCCAGGCCAACAATACCTCACAGAAACGGAAAGCTCCCAAAGCCCAAGGGGCTGGACCCGCGCAAAAGAAGCAGAGGGCTCAGGCACGGCCTCGGCGCACTCGGGCGCAGGCAAGAACGGAGGCTGCCCCTAACAACACAATACACTCCTATTTCGCCACCTCTGCTGCTCCCACTGCCGGAGATGAAACCACCCTCTCCAATCCTGCCGGCACACCGCCGATCTCTTCTAATATTCGCGCTGCCCTATGCGACAGCATTGATTACTGGAAAGCACACCAAGGAGGTATCCAGTCATGTTCCAACGTTGCAACTGGCATGCTTCTCAATGGGAAGACAACTCCTCGCGATGTGCTTCAAGCCCAAGTCATCATCACTACAGTGTATGTGTCAATATGTTACCTTTCTTCTATAAAAAGACATGAATCAACTGACAGGATCCAATGACAGTGGTGGCGGCCTTAAGACTGGCCCCGATGGCAAGCACATTCGAACCGAGGACCAAAAAGAGGATTGCAAGAATTACATAGTCCTCAAGAATGCAATGGAATTGGGGCATCCAATTGGGATTGTAGTTGGAAAGCAGGCCCAGGAGAAACGTAAGAAAGCCACAACACAGAATGAACTGCGCTTCAGATTTGCTGACTCTTTTAGATCATTACGCCAACAATCTCCTAGATATAAAGCTTGAGAACCACTTCAATGTTCTTGATTTCTTTTTCATTACCGACATTTGGTCAGAGAAGCAGCCCACTCAGCAAGACGGGACAAGCTTTATGCATTTTGCCGTTCGACTGCAGCGCATTGATTTGAACGCCAAGTCCTGGTGGGTGCCTAAGGGCAATGAAAGACGCGGCATGCATTCCATTGGTGAACAGCAATGCTGTGTCATCACATGCCAACAATGTCAAGTCCCAAGCAAGGCCATCTTCAAAGAAGGATGGTGCTGTCTGCAGAAGACTTGCCCAGAATTCTTCCGCTTCGCAAGCCCCAACGTTGACATCAACACCCTCCAGTACAACGACAACTTCCTCAATATGCGAACGGAATGGATCTCGGACTTTGGAGTGCCAGATTTGGTGCCTGGCCTTCTCCTCCCAGGCCTGGATGAGTATGGCTCAGAAGCAAAGTTCAAGAGGGGCATTATATGCCCAGTGTGCAGATTTGCGATCCGGCGTGTTTCTTGGGAGGGTTGGGTGTGCGAGCAGGGATGTGGGTTCAAGTTGATGTTACCTCCCAAAGATGTGCCTATGGCACTGGTCCATCGCGAGACCAAAAAGGCCATGGGTAGAAAGGCAAAGTTCACTGAAGTTGATGCGCGGATTCGACATACTTCACATGTTGTTGAGGGGTATGAAGTGACCACCTTCTACCTCCCTAATGCCCCCCAGGATCTTCACGAGGCCGAATTCATTGGCTCAGTTACCGTGCTCCGGCCTACACAGTCTACTCTTGAGAGAAAGGGAGGCCTGAATGATCTTTTCAACGAGCTCCAACAGGCCACACGTACAGGCGAGGTGAAGCTGCAACGTAACCCAGCGTTTTGCCGAGGTAAGTGAGCCGACCGACTAAGCTTTGGATGATGCTCTAACCAAATGTCACAGGCTCACACATGGAAGAGTTGACCTCCCACTTTTCATGCAACATGGTACGTGCCTTGAAAGAGATGCTAGCATGCTTGCTAATACTTTACTAGGGAGCCGACTACAAATTTGGTGTAGTCGTGGAGACGTCCAACGGATTCGAGACAGCCCCTGACCCTGTCATGAAGGCACTAAGTCGCCTCACCTGGGGTGGAGCAGCAGCCGTTAAACTTACGGCCGAGTATGCCGCGCAGAACAATCTCTCCTTTGACTCGGCGTCAATGCCCAACGAGTTCATTGACTTCAATGAGCAGCTCATGCTGGGTTACTTTGAAGGCTCCCAAATCAGTGTAAGTCTACCCCTGCTTTCCTCCGAAGCCTAGCTCATGACTCTTCTCTAGTTCCACGATGACGGCGAAAAAGAGCTGGGGCCAACTGTAGCGACCCTCTCTCTCGGATCTCCATCCACCATGCGTTTCCGCGGCAAGAAGAAAGCGGGCTTTGAGTCGACTTCTGGTGCTGGTGGTGTTATGCTTTCGTTCTGTCTGGAGCATGGAGACATTGTCATCATGCATGGCACCAAGATCCACAAGCATTATGAGGTATGTGTGCACACATCATATCGCCGGGTTGAATCTCAGCTAAATTGATTCTCTTTCTAGCATGCTGTTACCGCGTCCGGAATCCGTCGATACGCCCTCACCTGCCGCTATATTCGACCCGAGATGATCCCCGATCCTGCGAGACGCGAGAAAGCCATTGTGAATGGCCGAGTTCCCACCTTCTGGCAGAAGCAAGCTTACAAGGGCGAGTCTCCCGAAGCTCTCGCGTCACAGGCTCATGACGCCGATGCGGTTCCTGGCGCAGTTGACGCCAGTCTTGTGAACGGTGATGCGATCGACGCTGAAAATATCTGAACCCCGATTCTGACTTCAGAAGCTCCTTGCGATTCATGTATTTCGTGTTATCTGGGCGGCTTAAGTATAGCTGGCGTTCATAACTGCTTTTTGCTAATGGGGATGAATCTGAGAAAGTACCGACGAGGACCCGCCGGCTCAAGCTCAGCACTATCAGGTGCTCTACATGTCGCTTGAAAGCAGGCTGAGCAGGCCATCACCGAGAACAACTACAGGAGTATATAATTCACATGCTCTTTTTGCTATTCTGGATCGTTGCTGGTAACGATCATCTACTTTCTATTTCATCATAAAATTCGACGCGAGAAAGGATTTGCGGTTGCTTCGTGAAGATTACGATTAGGTATTGAGAGAGGTCATCTCCCATTTACTGCGAAACGGTCTCGCAGGTATAGATGGCATGGGTGATGATGACAAACCGCTTCTCGTTGCATGGGCTGGACACCTGGGACACGAGAGGGATTGGGGGAGAAAAAAGGGGTCGGTTTGGCTGAGGATGATTCATGCCATTGAGCTATAGCTCTCGATATGAACGGGTTGGGTTGGAGGATCACGATCGGGATACACCGAAAACGCATTTGCTTTGGTTCTTTCACCTTCTGGCTAATGGGTGCCTAGGTAGTCAGATAGTCACGCTAGATTATCTCCACGAATACCGAGAGGCAATTGAAAACTAGAAACTGAATGATTCGAGATAAGGTGACGTATCGTGGCACTCTCCGGAAACCTCAGCGGCAGGCACTGATTGTGGAGAAAATAAATTTGCATTGTGAGTGTGATTCTATCGAGATCTATGAACTCCCAAGACCATACTAACACAGGCACCATGCAAGGGCGAGCAAATGTCTCAGAGAGTAAGTAACCTTACATATTATCGTTAATCCACCCGATGGGATTAGCGACGTCGTTTTTTCCCGTAACATCAACTTAATTTAGACAGATGAAAAGCACCCGATCGCGATCCTACAAGTTAGACGTATCCAATGTCTCGTCAATCGTGCGCGAGTCTTAAGAGCAGATAGGAGATGCTTTGAAGGCCATGCGCCGCCCTCAGGCTAAGCGGGGGACGTCATCTTAGCTCTCTTCTCCTTCATTGCTTTCACGACACCAAGATGGGCCATCAAATGTCCCTGGTCCCAAGCCGACGACCCGTTGGAATCCGTAATCGACTCATCAGCACCGCCATTCAGCAGCAACGTCACCACGGGCCCGTGGCCGTTGCGCGCAGCATACCACAAGGCCGTGCGCCCGAATTGGTCAGCAACGTCCAGGCCCGCCCCGACCTGGAGCAGCAGGCCCACGACCTCGGCGTGCCCGTTCCCGGCGGCCCATGACAGGGCAGTTCGGGCGAAGACGGGGCTGGCGGTCGCCGGCTGCTGGGAATCAGATATCTCCGGCGAGGGTCTTCCGTAGGGTGGATCGACGACGGCTCCGGCGAAGACGAGCAGCTTGACGACCTTCAGATGGCCCTGTGCCGCCGCGAACGACAAGGGAGGATGACCTATCAAGCCCGCGACGGGGGGGGTGCAGGGAATATTCATATTAGCCCCCTTCCGCAGCAGCGCGTCCACGACCGCGTCGTGGCCGGCCTCCGCGGCCCAGCTTATCGGCGTGCGGCCGTACTTCTCGTCCTGCAAATCAACCCTCACACCCGTAATCGCAAACCTCGCCTTCTTCGCGTTTCCAGCATTGCTATTATATTCATCCCTGGGCTTCAGTAGCAGGTTCACGACATCTGTGTGTCCCCTCGCCGCAGCCCACGAGAGCGGCGTCCGGCCGAGCTTGTCGCTGGTATCCAGCCCCGCACCATGCGCGGCGAGATGCTCGACGATGGTCGCGTGGCCGGATCTCGCCGCCCACCATAGCGGGGTGCGCCCGTTTACACTATCCTGGGGATCCGGGTCTGCAGCACGGTCGAGGAGCGCCAGCGCCACCAGCTCAGATCCGCACTGCGCGGCCCAGAACAACGGCGTGCGCCCAGTCGCGTCCGCCGCGTTGGGGTCGGCGGCGTGGTTGAGAAGCGCCAGTGCCGCCACCTGGCTTCCATACTGCGCGGCCCAGGACAGCGGCGTGCGACCGGTTGCGTCCGCCGCGTCCACCCGCGCACCGTCACCCAGGAGCGCCAGGACAACGTTGCTGTGGTCGCCGGACGTGCGGTGAAAGGTCGCGGCCCAGGAGAGCGGCGTGCGCCCCGACTGGTCCGCGGCGTCGACATCGACGTGGATATGCTGCAGCAGGAACTTGACCGTGTCGTCGTGGCCGTTGCCCGCGGCGAGAGAGAGCGCCGTCCGGCCATGGTGGTCCCGCAGGTTGATGTCCTCCTGGTACTTGACGAGCTTCTCGACGACTTCGTCGTGGCCCTCGCGCGCGGCGAGGGAAAGAGGCGAGAGGCCCGCGGCGCTTCGCTGGTTGACGGCTGAATGGCACAAGTCGGGGTCGGGGCCTTGTTCGCGGGACTTCTCGAATAGATGGTCGATGACGGCCGTCATGCCCCGCTGCGCGGCGTATTGTAGCTCGACGGCGATCTCGGGGCCGCCCATGGGTGGCGCATGTTTATTGTGCTCCAGGATATCCCGTATGACTCTCGTCTCGTGCTGCTTCCCGACGTCGAGCAGGTGGCGCGCGGCGCTCTGGACTTCTTCGCCGGTCGCCACGAACTCCGCTAGCACTCGCGCGGCCTCGCGATATAATTCGTTCGCCTCTTTGTCTTCTCTTCTTAGTAGCGATTTCGTCTTCGACAGTTCTCGCGTAATGTGCTCTTGTGCTTGGCTCGCCACTATGGCAAGGTCCACCGGCGATTCTGTGCGTTTCATCATGTCCTCCGTCAGCAAGACGTCTCTCATCATCCGCAGCGCAACTTGGCTTAGTCCTGCACTAATCTCGCCTTCTCCCGTGTTGAAATTGCTGCTGCCGGCCACTTCACGGCTGGGCCTGGGCGTTCGGGTGCTGCGACGCGGCTCGGATGTCTCGTCCTCCCACTGCGATGGTTTCGCTTTTAAGATATATAGCTTCGAAATCTTGCCCAGGAGCCGCTGGAGCGTGACGGCCTTGCCGAGTGCTACGAGCGGGTAGGTGCAAACAAGCTGGCGAGCGCTCTTCGCGCCACGCTTGTACGGCTTGGACCTTGCCTTCGCCATGTACCTCCACGTCGGCCTAGGCTCTGCGCCGCTCACCTGTTTACCCTTGTCTACTACATCGTCGCCAAAGATGCTGATTACGTCGAACGGGAAGTGGAAGTGCGGTAATTCGATTTCGTCGTAGTCGTCCTCTGCATTGGCCGATCGTTAGAACTGGGACACCAAGGATGATCAGTCGTAAAAACCTATCGGGTGCAACACATACCGTACAGCAGAGCTTTGCTGAGAACCACGAAATCGCACTGGTAAGTGTCGAAAACGATGACCAGGTCATCGCGTAGGTTGTGCTTGTTGAACGAGTTTGGAATCTTTAGCCCGTGGACCCATTTTGGATGTATAAAACCATGTCTCCCTTTCCTTTTGGGCTGTTTTCCCTCGGCGGCTGCCCCTAGGAAGTGTTGGTAGTCCCTGATCGTCGCTTCAAGCCGACGAATCTTTCCCGCGTCGCTATCCTCGCTTTCGATCTCGGGGTCTGCCGGATTGATTATCCTATATGATTCCAAGGTCTTTCCAGGGCCCCTTTTGGTAGCCCCGCCAGTCGCTTTAGCGATGTCGTTTGCTAGCGACAAGGCCGCAGCACCTATCGCCTTGGCTTCCATGGCGAAGCTGTGTTTGTATCGTTATCCGGGACTTTCAGACGGGCAACGGAATAGTATAGTCTTCGAACATACGTTTCAGCTTCTGCGAAAGTCGACGAGTTGGCGACAAGAAGGGTTCGGGTTTGCGCGGACAAACAGAGGGAGGACGGCGTGAGTACCTAGATCTCTATCTATAATTGGGACTACCCTCAGTTCGAATAAAAGGGAGGGTGGCGATTGCGCACTGCTTTAATTATACAAGCAATCCTCGACGCAAGGGATGCGCAATGCTTCATACACAGCCCAGCTTCATTGCTGACATGGGAAAACAAACAGAGTCGAGGCGAGGCGGACACTTTCGTCGTAGAACATCAAAACAGAGGGTTGGATATGATATGTGACATATCACACAGGCCTAGTTTTGTGATGTTTTAGATACACCAGGGCGCGTAGAACCGGGCGTCGTCCGAGAACCGCTGCGGGTGTCTGACACACATAGATCTACGGGCGGCGGCGTCAGCTCTCATCACATGCACGAAGCTCATGAGCTTGGCTGCTAGGGGGAGGAAACCGGCTCGCTTGATTCCACCATGGTGGGCAGTGTTGCCGCTGCTGTCGTACAGATCGATCACGCTGCACATCCCGTATGTAATTGCAGCGCAGAATCAAGGCAGCATTCCGGGTCACGACGAGTTTCAAAGATAACCTAATGAATGTATTCCCAGTCTACCCTTCGCTAATTTTATTGATTTATTTTTCCCTTGTACTCTACCGCCTACGGGCTGCCCTTCTGCGCAGCCTGGGAGGCGATGACGGCAGCGGTGATAGGTCCCAAGTCGGCGATCTGCACGACCTCCTCGGCCGGCTTCCAGCCCTGCGCCGTGGGGAAGCGCTCCTCGAGCAGCCAGACGCGCGTTCGCTCCTTTGGCGCGCGCAGCGTGCTCACGTCCTGCTCGTTGGTCGGCAGCGAGACGTACGTGTCGCGCATGAGCAGCATCATGAGCGCGGCCTCGCCCTGCGCGACGCCGAGCTCCGAGGTCGTCAGGGGCGGCTTCGAGCTCGCGTCCAGCCGGTTGCGCGTCTTGGCCACCGAGTCGATGGTCAGGAAGTTGGACCTGCTGTCCGTGAACAGCTGCGCCACGCGCGCCGTGTCGATGACATTGCTGTCGCCTGAGCTGGCGTCCTTGCGCGTCAGCGAGGCGGGGTGTTCGCCGCCCGGCGAGCTGTTGAGATCGGCCAGATCGATATGGGACACGTTCAGATTCGTGAGCGCGGCCTTCGCTGGGAAAACGCCGAAGTCGCTGTGCCAGTTCGTCGTCTCGAAGATGGCGTTGCCGATGTCCTGCGCCGTGATGTTGCGGCCGTTGTGCGGGCTGGATATATATCTGGTTAGCCCAATTCGGGTGGACGATGCTGCAGGACGATGCTGAGAGACGATGGGAGACTTTACAGATAGCCATGGTTCGCCAAAGTGTTCAGCATTGGGCATGGACTCCTCGAGTCCGTGCTCCTGGGCCTGACGTATGGTTTCAGAGCAGCCCGGGAGCCAATGGGACCAGCAGCGCAGGCTGTTACCAGCGCGAGGAGGGTAAGGATTTGCATTGTAAGTGCCTGACGGGAAACCGGACGAGTTACAAAGCTGGGTTGCGAATAGAGCATGGAGGGGGCGAGAATTTGTCAACCACAACGAGTGGACACCTGCCAGAGATCCAGGACTTCACGGCTCGCCATCGCGGTTATATATATATGAGAATTGTCTAGATCTCAACACCTCTTCGGTGGTAATTTCCTATACGTCAGTGACACGTGAAGTCCTACAGAATATGCGTTTGTCCTTCCGGTGGTATGCGCGAAGTTGCATTGGAACCAGTTGCTGCAGTTGGTAATCATTACGATACTATTGGGCGGTATATTAACATGCATTTTACTTCGAGTCTCGCCTTTGCGAATCATCGATTTCCATGGAGAACAGCGAAAAAGGTCATGCACAGAACGTGAGCTGGTTAAAATGACAAGTAGTGTTAGCCATAGAAGATGTATTTAGCCAAATTGGATGGCGAGAATTGTACCTATCGGTACGAGGGGTTATCGCATTCCCCCTGCGCGTTCCCGTTGCTCCATCCAGACGACACCTGTTGCGTGACTTTAGCCATGACGATTGTGAAGACCGTAGGGCGTAGCGCGGGTTTCCCGGTCAAGACCGGAGGGATTGATTGCGACTAGATTGCGGCGCGGCCAGTGACGGACATGCACGTCAATATAATGGCAACTAGTCAGTCATGGATGGGGTTGGGTGCCCTGAAAAAATGGGCGGTTTGCTGTTCCTCGATTGGTTAACATCCAAGTTATAATGATAAGAGCACGCAGGCAATAAACAGAATTCCAAATCATTGATAACTTACATGAAGTCGTCATAACCCAGGAGGTGGAAGCGACCATAGAGCCTCCTCCCCGTGCGGTGGGTATTGGGGACAGTATTTTCTTCCCCCACAGTTGGATTGATTGATCATGAACAGAACTCAGACATCTGGATTTGTCGAGACACACGAGACGGCATCACGCAGATGATGGTTCATCACGGCACGACGAGTCGGCTCCTGGCATGTCGAGGAGCGGAGAGTGTTCTCCGAATGGCTGCCAGCATGATGCAGTCTCAGCTCATCTCCTTAATGAGCTTTCGCACGAGCTTCTTCTGCTGCTCGACGCTGAGCTTGTTCTCGTCCGTCTCCCTCACTGCGCGGCCGACTATCAGAACGGTCTTGACGCTATCGCTGTTGACCCACAGCTTGCCGTTTCTACCCACGGCGGTCTCGAAGGCAAGCCCAGCCGACCCGAGTTCCTCCAGCACGGCTACCTTACCCTCCTCGAGAGACTTCCTCATCAACAGGCGTCGAGCCATGCCGAGAGATATCTCGTAGAGCATGCCTCCGATCATGGGACCCAGGCCATCCGCTTTCCCCGTGGTGGGGGAGACGCATTCCAGCTCGGGGTCCATGTGGCGGTTGGCCAGAGACACTCTGGCGTACACTAGGGCGCCATGGTTGAGCTGGGGCCTCGTCTTCTTGGTGGCCATCTCAAAAGCTAGCTGCGGCAATATGGCATTGGAGCTGTAATCGGTGATGGTCACGTAGTAGTAGTCCGGACCAGAGCGCTGGACGTTGCAGATGACCAGGTCGCCCACGGCCGGCACGTACTGTGTTAGGTATCGAGGTCAGCAACAACGGTGGCTGATTGCAAGACAGTGGGGGTTTCGTTGGAGGTCTCACTCTTCCACCGTTAGACTCAACCCAGATAGAGTTCTTCTTACGGTCGGTAACAAGTTGGCCGGCCACTGTTGGTATCAGCTCGCTCGGAGGCACATGTCGGAGCCCAGGGCCGAGCTTCAGTGCCCTTTTGGGATGTGATGGAATGAGAGATGCCGGGATCTCGTCTCCCGGAAGAACAAATACGCGATCAGCCGGGATCGTCATTCTCGTGGATGGTGTTTGGGCCGGGATGTGAAATGTGGGATTGGACGTGATGGGATGGGATGAGATGGCTCTGTCTGTCGCAACGTCGCATCGAGTCGAACGGCCAAATTTCAATGGAGCCGTTGCTGATAAGACGGTACCTTACAAGTCCAAGATTACCTACATAAGATAAGTTGGGAGGGAGATAAGATAAATGGATAAGATACAAAGGAGATACCTAAGGTGAGAAGATGAGGAAGTGGCTGACTTGCCCAGCTTACCTAGTACCTTATCTCAGGGGAAAGGTGGGCAGGTACGTCTGAACATGTACCTTGGAGGGGCATCTGTGGCTGAACCTACCAGTCGCAGTCGACGTAGCTATTTTTTTTATATTTTTTTTCCCCCTTCGCTGCTTTTTTCGCCGATTCAATTTCACGAAGACAGGTTCGACCGCCTCGCCTATCACAGCCCCGTCCCTCCCGTCCCCGCGAATCGGAATTTAAAGCCGCCAACACCTATTTCGTTCCGATTTCGAGAGACACCACACGGCACAGCACCATCTTCTGCGAAACCATGTCGGAGAAAGGAGCTGGCGTCGCGCCAGACGAGCGCTGCGCCATTGGCATTTCTTTCGGCAACTCGTACAGCTCCATCGCATGCACCATCGATGACAGCCCTGTGGTCATAGCCAACGAAGACGGAGGTGAGGCCTATTCTCTCGGCTCTTTGTCTGATTCTTATCTCTGCTTGGCTTGGCTCGCTAACCATCTCCCTGCCACTAGATCGTCAGATTCCCACCGTCCTGTCTTACGTAGACGGCGAAGAGTACACCGGGAACCAGGCCAAGGCCCTGCTGATCCGGAATCCCAAGAACACAGTCGTCGCCTTCAAGGACTTCCTGGGCCAAGAGTACGTGGGCCCCGGCTCATTCAACCTCCCCCCCCCTCCTCATTCGCTTCATTAACGCCGTGCATAGCTTCAAGTCGATTGACCCTACGCACTGCCATGCCGCCGCCCATCCCGAAGAGAAGGACGGAGCCATTACCTTCACCATCCAAGATCAGGCCGAGGGGGAGCCCTCCGTCATCACCGTCTCCGAAGTTTCGACGCGATACCTGCGACGACTCGTGCAATCCGCCTCGGACTACATCGGAAAGAAGGTTACCTCGGCTGTCGTGTCCGTGCCCACCAACTTCGGCGAAAAGCAGAGGGAGGCCTTGATCAACGCTGCGCAAGACGCCGACTTGGAAATCCTGCAGCTCATCAACGAACCTGTCGCCTCGGCCCTCGCCTACGATGCGAGACCCGAGGCGAAATTGGAGGACAAGATCGTTGTCGTGGCTGACCTGGGCGGCACTCGCTCCGACGTGGCTGTCGTGGCCTCGAGAGGAGGGCTGTATACCCTCCTGGCCACCGCTCACGACTACGAATATGCCGGTGCGCAGTTGGACAAGGTCCTCATGGACCACTTCGCCAAGGAGTTCCTGAAGAAGAATGCCAACGTGGACCCCCGCGAGAACGCGAGGAGCTTGGCCAAGCTCAGGGCCGAGTCCGAGGCGACGAAGAAGGCGCTTAGCATAGGCACCAACGCCAACTTCAGCGTCGAGAGCTTGGCCGAAGGTATCGACTTCCAGATGACTATCAACAGGTTACGGTACGAGACTATTGCGCGCAAGGTATTTGAGGGTTTCAACCGACTCGTAGAGGGTGTTGTGAAGAAGGCGGGCCTGGATGTTCTCGACATTGACGAGGTCATACTATCGGGCGGTACATCGCACACCCCCCGCATTGCGTCCAATCTGCGATCCATCTTCCCCGCAACCACCGCCGTCCTCGCCCCTTCTACGACCCCTAGCGCGCTGAACCCTTCTGAGCTGCAGGCCCGCGGTGCCGCCCTGCAAGCCTCTCTGATCCAAGAATACGAGGCCGACGACATCGACCAGTCGACCCACCCGGCCGTCACCACCGTCAAGCACATTTCCAATGCAATCGGTGTCCTCACATTATCTGACGACGGAGAGACCTTTACCCCCATAATCGCTCCCGAAACGGCCATTCCTGCCCGCCGGACCGTGCACGTCGAGGCGCCCGCGGACGGGGGCGACGTGCTCGTCAAGGTCGTCGAGGGTGGTACCCATATTAAGGTAACGAAGCCCGAGCCCAAGGCCAAGGAGAACGGGACAAAGGGAGACGACGAGGACGACGAGGACGAGGACAGCGATTTCGACTCGGAAGAGGAGGAGGAAGAGCACCGGGAAAAGGTCTGGAAGATCGGCAGCGCCCTCGCCGAGGCCGCCGTCAAGGGCGTCAAGAAGGGCGCCAAGGTCGAGGTCACCATCACCGTCGCCAACGACCTCAGCGTCACCATCACGACGAGGGAGGTCGGCGGTAAAGGCGGCGTGAGGGGGACCTTGAAGGCGCCATGATTGAAACCAGCCCACTGGAGAACCTGAACTTGAACGAGGCGCGTCCATAGCATGCTGGGGGTTTACTTCGGCGAGACATCTTTCAGAACGTGGAAAATCAACACCAATAACAGCACAGGGACCGGAAGGAAGGGATCATTGCAAAGAAGAAGGGGTTAAAAGGAACGCCTTTGACGACGATATAGAGTACCTGCCTACTTTTTCCTATCTTGTCCTATCCGTTCGGGGGAGCCCGGTCACCAAGACCTCGGAGATAGACACTTAAAAATAGGAGGCAGGTTGTTTATATAGAATTTGATTGATACGCAGGCTTCGAAAATACCTGTCGTGAACACGCCGTGGCTTGTCTCGTTGAACTCAAGTGCCTACCTATCCATCCATCCATCTATCCATCCCCGTTCACATATAGCTTGTGTCTAGCTTCTCACGCAATTCATTGGGCAGTAGGGAGGGTCGTGCGTAACATGCGAACCTGCGTATAGAAGAGGGACGATATCCCGTTCGAGATTCTGAATTTCATCTTGCAGCGATATAAATAAAATAAACAGCTCAGCTTTCTATCCGGCCACGCGCAACGCCCAGCCGCTATCGCCCCCCCATTGATGCATACCTCAGGTGCCTTGCCTACTTAGTCGTACATGGAAAACCGGCGTGTATCGCGCGTATGTGTATATACGTCTAGATGTGTATGTGTGTGTGCGACCCCGTACCGCCCAACCATTACTTAGTACCTATGCCCCTTCGACGGCCTGTCTCGGCGCTCGCTGCCAGTGTATATGCCGCAGTGTTAAGAGTTCACGATATAAACTCCGCTGACGTTCCCCTCAAAAAAAAAAAAAGAAAGAAAGAAACAAGACTGCAACGCCTCAACACCTCTGCCATGCCCGTACTGTACCACGCTACGCTATGCTATGTTGAAACGACATGATCTTGCGCTATGAAACCGTCCCGGGTAGTTTCCAGGCGATGAGATCGTCTCTGAGTTCATATTCGTCCATCTCCTTCGGTCGTCGGAATCCACTGAGCTTCGACTCGCTGCCTCGGTCACTACTGCTTCCTGTGCTGCCTAGCATGGGCGCGAGACTTGTTAAACTCTCGGTGCGACTATGGAGAGCGGGGGTTGAGCTGTCGTCGACGAATGAGGCGCCGCTATCCTCCCTGTGCATTTTGAGCGGCGAATGCTGGCCACCACCTCCCCCGAGATGGTGTCGATAGTGCACATGGGGGCTACGTCTCGCATGTTGTAGAGGAGGAGATGGTAGACCATATTCGCCATCGCTGCGGCTGGCTACTGATGTGCTGGACCGGTTGTTGGCGCCGTTGATTCTCCGCAGGTGCGCCTGCATACGTTGGATATCGTTTGGACGAGGCGTGCCGTCGAGAGCATCGTCGCTGCTCATGCTCGGGCTTCCGCTGCCGCTACTGCTTGTTCGGTCGCTGGCCCGGTCTCGAATGGGTGATCCAGTGTACGACCCCGGTACCGACTTCAGGATGCCGTCGCGCCAGCCACTGCCGCCGGCGAATATATCCTCTATACACTCGTCGGCGTTTAACTCGCCAGGATGGCAATCCCAGCTTGCGGCGAGAGCGCGACGGTACATGTCCTGGGCCTCAGCCGTGTCGCGGGATTTGCTCAGGTTCGGTAGGGCACCGCCGCCTGTATCTTCCGCATCGCCTTGTTCGTTTGCGCCGGTGATGATACTCGAGATTCCGCCCACAAACATAGAAGCTGACTTCAGTGGCGGTGCAAAATAATTGCGCTCCCCATCCGCTTGTACCATTAGGATACCAATCTTTAGAGTACTATTAATCTTGCTATCTTGCATAAGGTACCGTCGCACGATGCCTTCTTCGGCCTCTTCGTCCACTAGGTCATTTTCTTCCGGATGCGGCATTGTCGTGCCTGGCGACGAAGAGAGAGTCGTTCGTTCAGCGTCAATGGCCGATCGGCTGGCACTGGACCCTCGATATGGAACATACTGGCCCGTCGTCTTGTCCCGCCCGCGTTCCTGGCTCCCTGGGTGCCGGGACGACGTGCTTTGGCGCGCAAAGGCTTCACTTTCCTCAATATATTCGCTCAAGTTTAACCTCACGTTGCCGAGCGAAATTTTCTCGTCGCGATTCCCAGATCCTATAGGAAATTCTTGCAAGACTTCGAATTCGATGGGGCATTCGGTCAAATTGTTGGCACGGTCGATGGAGATTCGCAATGGTATGGTTTTCGAGTAGTTATACGTGACGCGATGGTGGATCTTGTCGATGGAGCACTTTGCCGTACGGCCTCGATGCTCGCCATGTATGCTATTAGGAAGATGCCATTTTACGTAAGAGGTGCCGGACACTAAAGGGACGTTGTTCAAATCGTATATCCAGAGATGTAATTCAAATTTTGGCTGCATGGCGGAAGCCGGGTTAGCAACGACGGATTATATCGAGCAGTGGGGCAGGCGGTTTGCGCAATACCTTTCGAGCCTTATTTACTATCGGAAGGACGCGCATATTAGCCTATTTTGTTGCGATGGGCGTCGTGTAGATGTGGTATAGCAGACAGTGACAGCAGAGAACAGAGATAACATGATGGTTGCGACAACAATGTAGGCCATGCATCAGATACGAGCGGCAATGACGCAGAATAGACAAAGGATAGGATATGTGAGGAATTTCACGCAAGACAAGGCCCGATGGAGCCGAGCCCGCGCGACGAAGGAATCGGCCCCGTCGCCAGGACGGCAGGCACAAGGCAAGCCCAAGCCCGGATGCGCCGGAAAGCAAAGATGCGCTACGAATGCGGGTTTAAACTGGGAGAGCTACAATAACCAACGACTCATGCCCAAATAGGCCCGAAGACAATGAAGAGGGTGGTAGTAGGGAGAAAGAAACAGAGGAGTGAGCGAGGAATGAGTCGAGACGCTCTTTAGGGGGCTTACATACTCAAGGACGCCATGGTAGGACAAGGGCCGATGCTAAATGACTGTCTTATAATGCACAGTGCTATAGCCGCATTCGAGCAGACCCAGGACAGCGGCAGAAGAAGCGCACATGCCAGCTAGCGAATGCGGGCGGGGAGACGATCGCACGGGCATGCAGTCATGATCTGATTTGAGGCTGAGAGTTCGTCGGTCGAGTCGAGACGGCCGACTGACTCGTAATGGCTAGGGTGTCGAGGAGGGTCGAGGGGGGTGGGCGGAGGCGACGGAGGCGGAGACGGAGGCTGGGCGGGCGTAAGGACAGCGAGAGGCGACGTTGGCGAGTTGGGCGAGTGAGCGGGCGAGATCTGGCAGCGTGCGTTCGTTGTGGGAGTGGTCTGGCCGAGATTTGGGGGGTGGGATTGGGATTGGGGGAAGATTAGGCGGGGGCGCCAGAAGGACTGCCGGGACCAAGACAAAGAGGCTATCCACAAACTAGGCGGATCCTCTTCATTCATATGGACAGGGGAGGGGACCAGAGCGAATAAGATCACTGATAAGAAATAAAGCGAAACGAATGATCGAGCCGACAGACAAATAGATGGAAGATAGCGTAGACACATGTACGGGTGTACTGTACGGATCTGGCTTGTGCGCTAGTCGTCGTCTGCCTACAAACGAGGGTAGAAAGAGAGGCATCAAAAAGGTTGGTGAAGAGTCGCAGATGGCCAAGTGTTTGGTGTTTAGTTGGTCAAACGAGAGACGGTCGGATGCCGGATCTGGCTTCGGCAAGGTCGAAACAGGCTAAGACGTCATAGCCTGTACATTTCGTTGATTTTAGCAACCGTGCCTACTTTGTACACTGCTTCGTGCATGTGTACCTGCTCTGAACACCACGAACTGCACTTAGGACGATGGCTCCGTGCTCCTTCTCGATGGACGACTTGGGGCGGCTGTTGCAAGCAGAGGTGCAGGTGCTGTTGCAAGTTGGCATGTTTTCGGGGATAAGGTACACCAGGCTCGATAAGGTGGATTGGTTAAGGTACTTCGTACATGTACTTTGTACGTAGTACCCCTGGACTCCACGTACAGAAGTACTCGACATGAGGTACCTAGGTACATACATGCGTGTCAGTAGTGGCGTTGAAGATTACTTAATGTACCATAATTTGGATACGATGGGTCCCATTTAGCCAATGACAATGAACCAGCTCTCATCTTACGATTGCTACTATCAATGTATTTTTCGATCTCGGATGTCTGTCACCGATTGGCTTGAAATGTCATCGCGAGAGTAGATGAAAATCTTCTACCAGTGAGCCGGTTAGCCAACCCGAAGGGGAAAGGGGAAAAGGCATCAGTGTACTTGAGACTAGCCCGGAAAAGGCATCATCTTTGCTCTCTCTTGAACCCAAGTCACAACGCGTTTCACGAGCTCTGAGAACGACACATGCAAATCACACACATGCCTACCGTCCCGTCTCTCAGTATCCCGCCAGTCTCTCACTCTACTTGCTCATAGAGGCCATTCGCTGGATGTGCTGAGCTAATATGCCACCCAAGCAAGCTTCAATGGGAAAAGGTGGGATGCCTCCGAGAGCCCCGAACTCATCGGCTGCTCCGTCGCGGACGCTCTCGGCGAATTCCGGGCGCCCGGACAAGAGGAAACAAGAATCCCAAGGCGGTAACTCAAACTCGGATCCCCGAGCCTCTAAACGAGCCAAGATGTATGAGACTCGAAGCATAGCCGTTCAGCACCCGCATGCCGCGCTACGAGATGGCGAGCTCGACGTGCAGTCCTTCGTCAACTCCATGGCTTTCGAGATCAACGCCTTGGACGAGAGTATGCGTCGAACTCGGACATCCGGTACCAGCCGGGCCTTCCAGCGCGTGCCATTCACTATGAGGCGCAGGACGGCCGCTCATAATTACAAGCGGATACCAAAGCGCCTCCACAGCCGCGCCAAGCGGGAGATGGCCGACGACAATACGCCAACCGTCAACTCTAGGACAAGGAAGCCGAAGACGTCAAGGGCCAGGTTACGTGCTGAGACGGCACGGAAGTTGGGTGTTCTCGCGAGGAGGAAACGGCTGCTGAAGATGAGGAAGGTCCTCGGGTCTAATACCGACGCCATCACCACGCGCGCCGCCAGGCCAAAGATACGGAGGAACGAACCAAATGATCTCCCCGTCACAGCGCCACGGTATAGAAAGCGACAGTTGAATAAGACGTGGCTGCCCACTCACATGTGGCATGCCAAGCGGGCTAGGATGACGCCCCCTTCTGAGCCTCTGTGGGGGTTCTCAATCCCCCTCACTCCCACGCAGAAGAACTATCGGCCGACTCATCGGGTTCAATGGGAGAAGGGTGCTATGGCTTGGGATATGAGTTACATGAGCACTATTGGCTTATTTGGAAAGGAAAACATCATTCGGCGGATTCTCGAGGATGTCGGTCTGACCCAAGAATCATTATGGAACGACAAGGGAATACGCTGGAGGGCCGGCGCGATGCACCGGACTGGAAACCTGACCAGGAAAGTGAACAACGAAGTTCAACTCATCAGCCCGTACACTACCATTATGTGGAACCCTATTCAAACGCTCGAGACAGCAGAGTCAGGTGCCCCTTCTAGGCAAATACTCATCCGCGTCCACCCGTCTGCCTTCTTGGAGACGTTCAATGAATTACTACGACTCACCCGAGCATACAAGCCTCGGCCATACCTGCAAGACTTGCGGCATGAGATTGGAAGCATAGATGTCACCGGACCTGACGCAACGGAGGCCTTGCTTGGTGTTCTCAAACCGCACAAGGCCGATCCAAAAGAACCACACGCCGCAAAGTTCGCATCTTTATTAGGTCTACGAGATCCCGCCTCTTTACCCCTAGGGGCCTTGCTATCATTCTCTATTCTCGACCCACGCCTCAAATATCCCCCTCAGAAAGTCCAGCCCCCAGCCGCGCCGGGCCAGAAAGTGCAACTCCAGCTGCTAGAAACCATCTCTTCATTCCAGAAGGATGAGATTCTGGAACCATATCCGCTGTTCGATCGGGACGTTCGATTCAAATCCTCCAAACTTCCGTCTCAGAAGTCGCTGAACCGCCGACGGGGGACGACCGGCCCGGGTACTACTCTACAGCCGAGCGACATCGATCCCGCCATACCAATCATATTGCTTGCATCTCGGAATGGCAACGAGGCGCATATACCAGGAACCTGGACGATCCTGCTCCCCTGGAAATGCGTCCAGCCTGTATGGTACAGTCTGATGCACTATCCTCTCTCCACCGGCGGCAACCCGACCTTCGGTGGACTCGACGAAATCAGACAACTCAGTTTCGAGCGCGGCCAGCCCTGGTTCCCCGGAGACCTGCCCGGGACAGACGCCGGCAACGCCTGGGAGACGCGGGAGCGACAGTCCAGACGGAAGATCTGGGGCCTCAAGCCCAAGGGCAAGCGAGTGAAGTGGGAGACTGTCGATCTCGGAGCCGGACGGAAAGGCGAGGTCGGTGTGGGTTGGAGCTGCGACTTTGAGACACTATTTAAGCTTCACAACGCCGCTGAGGCGGAAACGGGTGTTGGGACAGAACCGACACCGGCCGGCGATGATGGTGACGGCAGTCACGACAAAGACCACGAGATATCAGGCACCTCAGAGGCCGAGAAGCCAGTCCAGGAAAACCCAACAGAAAAAGGGCCCCCCGAGGTCCCACCCGAACCCCTAACAAACATCACGTACCTCCCCAAAGCCATCTTCACCATCCTCTCGTCATCCAAGCCCCCGCTCCCTATTCCACCCAACTCCACAATAACAGTCCGAATAAGAATGCTAGGCCGCGGTACGGTGTCGGCCTGTGCACGCATCTATCGGCTCCCACAGCGCGTTCCAGCAGCATCAGCAAATGCCCCACAAGCCGAGGTCCCAGCGACAGAGCCGCCCTCCACCGACGACGGGAGCCTCAAGCTGCCCGGCAACCTCTTCGACCAATGGCTCGCTCAACAACGAACAAGGCAACAACCCGCCAAACCCAACGCCAAATCCAAGCCCAAATCTCAGCCGAGACCCCAAAACACGAACGTCCCCTCAGACACAGCAGACACGACTCCGCAAGCCCGGCTGCAGGCCCTCGCGCAGTCCCTGACCGGCCCCCCGCCACGCCCCAGCCTCTATCCCGCGCCCGCGAACGCGGCGGCCATGAACATCAATAACCACCCGCTGTGCCCCGACGCCCGCGACCTCGTCGGCTTCGCGACGACGGGCGCCTACAACCTGCGCTCCGGCCGCGGCGAGGCCATCGCGACCCTGTCGGCGCCCGCCGCCGCCGCCGAGCTGCGACGCTACCCGAACCCGAGGGACGCCCGGGCGCGGCTCTGCGTCGTTCGCGACGCGGGGCAGGGGGTCGGGTGGCTAGCTAGGTGGGACATCGTGTGATTGAGTTGCTTGGCTTATTTACTTATTTCCTCGCTTACATGCTTACTTTTCTGGACTGGGCTGGACTGGGCTGGGCTAGACTGGACTGGACTGGACTGGACTGGACTGGACTGGACAGCACTGGACTGGACTGGATCGAGCGACGTGCTATATATATAAGTACATATTACGCATACCTTTAAATACGGCAAGCGAGGAGGCTCGAACCCTGCTGTATTATACCTCCCTTTCATGCAATTAATTACCTAGCTTCAATCAACTTGTCGTATGTTCTCTCCGGACTCTTTGAGCTGCCTGAGCTAGTCTGTTGGTTTGCCACCTACCTCAGCTCGGTAGAATCAAGCTCCGTGCCTCTAAATACCTAACGAGAGAGAGAGAGCCGGGCAGGAAGAGAAGTCGGCAAGTACTCCCAACTTAGGCATTTTTCCTCCAAAACAAATAGGACTTGACTACATCGTACATATATCTCGTGGCATTTGGATGTAAAGTACTTATTATATATAGCATAGGTAAAGCCCTACTCATCGCCCGCGCGCTATTCCAGGACCTTTTGGACTTATCTTGTTCTTCTTTCTGTCGTTTTATATCATTCCATGAATGGGAATCTATAGGTAAGGGACCCCCCCGCTCTATGCATTCGATCTTCCCTATTTTACGCGATATCTCTATCTACCAATTACATGCTTGAGCCTTTCGCCGCGTGCCGATAGCGACGCTGCTCGACATATATATATCAAGCTCGCGGGATGATGCAGCAACCGATCTAATAGATCTCTTGAATCCTCTTTCCTCGCTCTGTATGCTCGTAATGACGGTACAGCAGCTGCAGGTACATGTCGTGGTAAAGCTACTTGGACTCGGCGTAGAATCAAATAATTTTCTTTTTGTCTTTTTGTCTTATTCATCTATCTATACAGGTCAGGTCAGGTCGACGTCGACGTCGTCGTCGTCTCGCCGTTCGTAAGCAGCGCGTCCTCGGCCAGCAGCCTCTTGCACTCCGCGGCCAGGCTCGTCTTCTCCACGAGCGTGCCCTCTTTATCCGGGTGGCCCTCGGGGAGGCCCATGACCTTGACCTTGACCTTGCCGGCCTTCAGCTCGTCCTCGCCGATGATGACGGCGATGGGTACGCCGGCTGTCTCGGCGGCTTTGAATTGCTGTGGTAGACGCGGCTTAGCCTTGGGCGAGAACTCGGCGCTGAGACCCGCGTCCCAGAGCGTGCGTGCGATTTCCATGCGCTCCGGCAGAAGACCGTTCTTGCCACCGAATACCATGACATAAACGTCACTGCCGCGCACACGTTGCTTCTCTTTCTCGTGGCGTGCTTTAAGTATTGTGAAGATGCGGTCGACGCCAAACGATATGCCAATGCAGGGAATCTGTTTCCGTCCGTACATGCCGACCAGGTTATCGTAACGACCGCCGGCGGCAATACTGCCTACTCTCGTCTCAGCTGAGCGATCCTTGGCCGTGAGCTCAATAACCGCTTCATAAATCAACCCTGCAAATAGATTAGCCACTCAAGTAATAATTTTCAATCACTCGCCGCCATTCCCATACCAGTGTAATAATCGAGACCGCGAGCCAAGGCCAGGTCGAAGGATACTTGGTCTGCTATCTGGAAGGCCTCTAGATAGGTCTGAAGCAGGCTCATCTCTTCTATTCCTTTCTTGATCTTGTCATTTGCGAACATTTTCTCGTCCTTCTTTAGCAGATCCAGGATTTTCGGTATGTCGCCGCTGTGCTTGGTCCACTCGAGGATTTCGTCGGCGACACTGCCGTCGAGGCCCTTCTCAATCATTTCCGCTCTCACCTCCTCGCGGCTCAGCTTATCCAGCTTGTCAACGGCGGAACTAATGGGTCTTATTTTATCGTCGGGTACCCCAGCAACCGCAAACAGTCCCTAGACTCATGATCAGATTCTATTCATCGAGGGGAGCGGGTAGGGAGGGTCGTACGTCGAGGATTTTGCGGTGGTTAATCTT
The DNA here is from genome assembly GCA_022578495.1 of Nemania sp. NC0429. NCBI lineage: Eukaryota > Fungi > Ascomycota > Sordariomycetes > Xylariales > Xylariaceae > Nemania > Nemania sp. NC0429. The sequence goes on along the minus strand of MU392184.1, from coordinate 316,818 downwards.
GACGGTGACATCTTTGGCCAGGCCAAGAGATGAGAAGACTTCGTAGATGATTCGTAAAATCTCGGCATCGGGTATCATGGGATCGTACTCGCCGGCAATGTCGAAATCGCATTGGTAAAACTCACGCATACGGCCTCTTGCGATCGCCTGTATATAGAATGGCAGTTAGCAATGCAATGACAAAGAGGGGCGGAGGGGCAGGCTTGACGCACAGGCTGATCTCGTCGATAGACCTTGGCGATGTGATAACGCTTGATCTGCTGGACATTGTTCATGGCCAGCCATCTCGCAAACGGGACCTATGCGGCGGAGTGCGTCGTCAGCGAACGGGTCAAGCAGAGACGAAGAGACGGCGTATGGCTGCTTACGGTCAGGTCATATCGGAGCGCGAGATCCTCCTGCGTTGGGTGAGCACTGGTTCGCATGGACGGCAGCGGGGTGGGGGTGGAGATCTCGACGTACGCCGCCTTGATCCGCGAGCTCGTATATCAACTTGGAGTCCTCCTACAGGGCCATGTCAGCGCGGACTCTCGCCATGCGGAGGCGAGGGACTCACTCCGTACTTGCCCGAGAGGATGCTCTTGAGCTCGAAAACGGGAGTGTCCAGGGCCACGCCGCCGTGGCGGGCGAAGGCGTCGCCGGCGGCCTTGAAGATGCGATCGCGGGTCTTGATGTCGGCGCCGACCCAGTCACGCGTACCCTTGGGCACCTTGACTGACGACTTGTCGGCTTTCTCCATGTCGTCGAAGTCGTAGTCGGCGGCGGCGTCGTCGTCGGCGTAGGCCTCGTCTTCGGTGCGAGTGGTCTGCCTTCTTGTACTGGTGCTGGTGCTGATTCTCTTCTTACTATTACTAGTATTATAAAATGGCGTCTGGGTCTGCGCTATCAGTCGTTGTCGTGATCGTGGTTGTGGCTGTGGTCGTGGACTACGGCTACTGGTGGTGGTGGTGGTGGTGGTGATGGTGAAGGAGGAGCTCGGGGGTTGTCGTCGTTGGGATAATGCGCTATAATTCGTGGCAAGTTGGCAAAGACGAGGCAGAAGCGTCCTTGTTGATCGCAGAGCCGGCAATCGCATTTGGATGCTACGTGACTCACTGGACTCGCTGCCCGTCTCGAAATATTTCCCAGACTTTTCAGGCTTCGCTGCAGGAAAATGGAGCCACGAACCACCACTAACGTACCTTAGCCGACTATCAGGTCCGGTTAGTTGCAAGTGGGGTGATACTCATGCATAACTCGGGGCGAGGGGCATTCCTTGGACAACCTCGAACTGCCACTTGTAGCTCACAACTTCCAATTGCTCCCTCTATAAACTTGACATCACACTTATAAAGTACTTAGGTATGCAGTGTACTTACGGTTATGGCATATACGATTAGTTGGGTTAGTGGAAAGAAATCTGTTATTCACGTACTTGTGCCAACAACAAATAGTAGTATCTACTCCGGGATCATACCTTTCAAAAAAGATAGCTGCCAAGCGTTACCCCGCGTTCCCAGATACAGTCTGACAGATGAGAGAGATAATAGATCTATCTACTTGGTTAGATTGTGAACCCCTGATTCTATTCGCCAATCATACTCGATGAAATCTTCCATGATAAGTCAGCTAGACATCATCAGAGCGCAAATTCAGGGGCAGAGTCCCTACCCTATTTCACCAAGTCAGGGGTAAAATCAATACTAGGAGCTTCATATAGCTTCGTATTGGACCTTGTAAGTCTGAAAATGAGATTAGGCTACGGCGTGTGCGTATACAAGACCAATTTCAACTACATCATTAGTTCGACTTCGTGAGATCAGACTTATAAATGCTCTATCCGAGACATGACTTTACAGTATATCAAGCGCCATAACATTAGCTCTTCCTGTTACACGGCAGAAGTGTCGCACTACAAAAGGACCCTCGCTGGTGCCCCCGTTGCGTACGGCCGAGCCTCGGGAAGGCCTGTAAGAATACGAAGGTGTGTCAGGCACTTCGAAACCAAACACTGCACTCACCCTACATAGATCTAAGATCTTTAGATTATGCAGTGCTAGCCGAATGGACAAACGACCAGGTCATTCTGGAAGTTGTAGAGAAATAGACAACGCAAACCTTCCTCCGTAGGGAGGGGAGAGCATCGGACCTAGAAAGACCAACGAGAATTATAGCTAATTCGGATGCTATTCACTCCAAGCCATTGAACACAAGCCCTTGTTACACTTCCCCTCCCAGATCGAAAACTAGAACTCAAGAGATACCTTGGTAAGTCGCATATGTGGCTATTAGTCTACGGACGAAATAGGTGCCTCAGGCATGTACGAGTCTATTCCGTATGACACGCCATCAAGAAATAGCGCTGTTTACGCTTATGCAATCACGGGACATCGTGCTCCTTCATGCCTCGACGCAGGGGAAACTCCACTCGCCTCCTACTCCATCGTTAAGGCTGTCGGAGGCCGTGAGTACCGATATATCCGACTGTTTCCATTTCAACTATAGTCAAGTATTTACTTAGTCTACAAGTCATCGTACCTCCGAGGTTGTAATTACCTACACGGTGGATTCCCGGCAGAGGGCTTCATCTAGCGCGATTCAACAACCTCAATAATCCGCATTCCTGCTGTCACACGTCTACTGGCATGCCAGAACTTCTTCCTGCTTCTCCCCTTTGGTATATAGCCCTGCATTTGTTGCTGTCTAATTATTCTATGATAGATATAACTCGCTGGGGAGCGAGTGAGCGGCACAGCACTATGCTATCCGTTTCTGAAAGAATCAGACTCGACCTGTCCGCAACTATTTGCTGACGGCATACTCACCTAGATGTTAATTCATGTATTTCATAAGCTTAGTCCTGTTGATCCTGTATCTTAGATAATTAGTGAAGGGAATTTGGCTAGGAATCGCCCCCTTAGCAAACAATGATGTGATACAGCTGTCTATAAAGTCGTTGCATGGGCTAAGACCGAATACTACCACAGGACTAGGCATAGTGTAAAAAATCGTACAATCAAGGTAGGAAGCAATATGGATCGCGCTTAACTGGAGTGTATATACTACTGATCCCTACCTGGGCGTTAACATGTTGTTCTCTTCGGGTGGGTGTAAAGACCGAAGGCGCTATGCAACCCAGGTGCCCAGGAAGACGGACTCAGTGGCCTAACGCAAAATGGAGCTAGTAAATTCAGATCATACAGAGCCTGGGGTAGCGTTGAAGCATATGATTATAGGCCAATTGAGCTCCCTTCTATGGAGAACAGAGAAACGAACAGAGCTGGGGGACCGAGGGGAGTTATGACTACGTACCTAATTGACATGACCAATGATGATGGATGATGTTGCAAATTTGAGAAATTGTGAAAGAAAGGACTGCTTCCCCTATCGATCTGTTTTCTTCGAATTTACGATGCACATTGCAATATACTACTACGCCGCAAATAGTCGACACCAGCCGACGTTGGGAAGGATGAAAAGGCGGACAACTCTCTTTGCCGAGGGAGCAGTAGGAGTGGCTAAGTAGCGCCGGGTTCAAATGTAGCGGAGATCAACTATCGCCAACTCAGACAAGGCTCTCTTTATAAGCTCTTTCTACGAAGTGCGCCACAAAGGGACCCGCGGGGCCCGAGGGATGCGCGGAACCCGCAAAGCCTTTTAGGCATTATGAAAAGGCTGGGGCGGCGTAGGTATCCACTGTCACGTTGCGAGACTGTGGCGGGCTTGCTGGAGACCGCGGAATATCGATGCTTACTTAATACGGGTTAGATTTATAAGTTGTATGCCTCACTGCGAGCGCTAATGCGAGACGTGGCTAATTCCGACCTGGAATTAACGGTGTGCACTATATCCGCTGCTCCACGCCGGCGGCCGGCCGGCCGTTAGCTCGGTGTAAGTGGCTTGGTACCTGCCGACTTTTGGTACCTATTACGGCGCAGGTTCGGGATTTGATTGGGACGGAACCCGAGGACCCCTCTAAGCCTTATGAAAGGAATGGCTTAATCGAGCAAGTGGTGACTACTACTTGTGAACTAGTCTTACTGGTTTCTTCAACGTGTCGAACATGTTTCTTTGCGTAAACTTGAAAAAGCGTAGTCTCCGAGGATAGGGAGCTTACGCATAAGGGGTACCTAATAATTTATTTAGGTCATTTGGTGGCCAAGCAGATCAACGACGTCTACGTCACGTTAGGCCAGAGCAGAGTCGAATGATTCGCGAGACAGTGGATATAATCCTATTGCAATACCCGCAAGGCTAGCGGGTAGCTAACTGCGACCCCGACCATGTGGCGGTATGAGAGTCTTCTGGAGACGACACATTCCTAAGGAGCAGCTTTGGGCTAGTGACTGTGGAGCTAGGTATGAAGTCGTACAATTGATGACCCTGAATTTCGCTGTTGGTGTTAGATCTGGTTAATCATTGGCCAGGTCAGTCGTAAGGCTGTTGGCTTGAGATCTGGCTCTTGGCTGTTCTGCGGCTAACTTTCTGACTTCTGTGAGGCGCTAGCCAGAAGCACTGACTCGTGATCCTATTTTTAACCTGATCGCTATTTTGATAGCAGATTAACTGTGCCTACCGATTGGCTAGGTTGACGATAGCTTCATTATCCTATCACCTTCCTAGAGGGCTCTGAGATTGACGTGTTGGTAGAGGGGCACTATACCAGACGACCTATTCCCACCGCCATATAAGGTGACGATATCGGCTCCTTCCTCATATATAAGACCTTCAGTCCTCCTTGTCTTGACTCGACATACCTTTGCTTCCATCTTGCTCTGACCACGAATTAATAACCAAACCGACTCATCGCCTTATCGCTTCATCTTCTTATCTAGTTCATCTAATCAGCTCTTTCGTCACATCATGGCTGCTACCGGAGAGTGGGATTATATAATTGTCGGAGGCGGTCTGGCCGGCTGCGTAGTAGCACATCGATTAAAGGAGTACAAGCCTTCGTCCCGCATCGTCGTTCTCGAAGCCGGCCCCGACGTCAGCGCCAACAAGGAAATTCTGCAATACTCGACGCTCAACTTCATCGGAGGCCAGTTTGACTGGGGCTACAAGACGGTGCCGCAGACCCATCTTGATGGCAGGAAGCTCGATATCCCGGCTGGCAAAGCTCTGGGCGGCGGGTCCGTTATCAACGCGTGTAAGTCTCTTCACTCGTCTCGTCCCGTCCCATCGTCTCTGTGTTCACCGTGCTAAATCTGCTGCCTAAGGTGGTTGGCTTCGAGGATCTGCTGCCGATTATGACAGCTGGGCCGAGGCCGTCCAAGATGAGCGCTGGAGCTACAAAGGACAGCTGAACTATTTCAAGTTGACCGAGAAGTGGTACGACAACGAGAACGCGGACTCTCACGGCCACGATGGCAAACTGCAAATCGAGTCGCCCATCTCTACAGGCCGTATCTACCCCCTAGCCTCCATCGCTGAGCAATCCTTCGAGGAGGCCGGGGTGAAGAAGCTCCCTGGCAATGACGTCAATACCGGCTTCAACGTGGGATTCGGCGAAATCAACGAGAACAGAAAGCAGGGTGCCCGTCAAATTGCGCCTATAGCATATTCTCTTGATGGGATTACCGTCAAGACCGGCACTCTCGTACGGGGCGTTAAGATAGTTGGCTCTCAAGCGGTTGGCGTCCACCTAGATGATGGCACCGAGATCCTAGGAAAGGAAGTCATTGTCTCTGCCGGCGCGTACCGGTCGCCGCAGGTCCTTATTCTTTCCGGAATCGGGCCTAAAGAGACACTGGAAAAGCACGACATCGAAGTCAAGGTCGACAACCCGCTGGTCGGAACTAACTACAATGATCACATCATGCTGCACTTGAACTGGAAGTTGAAGGACCCGTCACAAGGCTATTCGCTCGGTTCTCCCAACCCCCTATTTGCCAAACCCGAATTTCTGACGGGTACACCGCTAAGTCACGTTGCGAATACTCCTATCCCGCGGAGCCAGCTGGAGGCCGCAATTGCCAAAGACGACGGCAAAGTCGATCCGAATCACGACTTGCTGAAGAGAGACTGGGCCGTGATGGAGAACCTGATCCTGTACCTTGGAATGCCCCCACAGGCGATCGATGGCACACACATCGCCACCACCATGATGGCGATGAAGCCCACATCACGAGGAACGGTTACCATCGAGTCCAAGGACCCCAAGGTCGCTCCGGTGCTCGACCCTAACTTCCTCGCCACCGAGGTGGACAAGGCCGTCTGGCGTCACTCCCTGCGCGGGATCACGGCTTTGATGACGGGCAACACGGCTCTCGGCCGTGAGGTTATTGCTGGCGAGACTCCATACCCTGGGTTCGAGGAAATTAGCGTCAACTCGAGTGATGAATACTTAGATAGCAGGGTCAAGGCCCAGGGCTTGTAAGTTCATCTTCCTCTTGCCCCCGCAAACTAGTGATAATACTGACACATCTCGCCCCGAACAGGTCTACCTTCCACGGCTCCGGATCCTGCGCCATGGGCAAGGTGGTCGATGGCGACCTTCGAGTCAAGGGGGTCCAGAATCTGCGCGTCGTTGATGCTTCTGTCTTTCCCATCTCCATTGGCGCGCACATCCAAGCAGCTGTATATGCACTAGCTGAGCAGGCCACTGTCATTATAGCAGGGGCTAAGTAGTAGTGAAGATGCGTGCAGTCCTTCATTATGGTACAGATCTTGAGTTAGTATATTTGTGTTAGACGATACAGTTGTTGGATGTTAGCGATCGATACACTAGGTGCATTTCTATTATCATTTGATATACTATTAGTGCAGGGGTTCTCCCAACGAGGTTTCATTGCGGCGGGCACGTACATGTACTAGCTTGGTGTATAGATATCTTCAATCCAAATCATCCCGAGTGTCCTGGTTCATCATAAATCTTATCCGTGTGAGGCAGTTCTTGTCGATAGAAGTACTGTTGCAGATCTGTCTTTTTATGCGTTCTGTCTGCACTCATTAAACACGCCGACGGGACGAAATTGACCTAGGATCACATCATCGCGTCGTTTTCTAAGTAAATTGCAATATATATGTGATACTGTATCATAGATAGGCCATCACGTGTCTTTAATGGCGACAGTACTAAGCCTTTCATGTAATAATCTTTTCACGTAGGAAAAGCCCGATGACAGATATGTCATTAAGTAAGTACATGTCCCCGGAACAGTAACAAATAACAGATCATACGCAGACTAGGCATGCAGGCGAACCTCTCCTTGCATCCTCTAAGGAACGTTTACCTATCCCTTGAATACAGGGATAGTCACGGGCATACTTCCCATCAGCCTCCTCGTCCATACGTTCATTTCTTGTTTTCCCTGTAAGCTTTGACTCTCACGAAAACAGTTCCGCTGCTACAAATCCCCTGCCTAATCTTGAAATCGCCACCTAGTGCCGTCGTCGATAAACACACGACAAAAGTTCATCCTCTGACAGTCGTGTCTCCGCACGGACGGTGTATACATCCGATTGTAACTGGAAATTGGTGAGCTTAGAGGCGAAAAAGAGAAGGAGAACTTGGAAGGCAATAAGATAGATGTATTCTTACCCTCACTGAATAATTGCTACCAAACTTCCTGGTAAGCAAGTCCCGCAACTTGTGCTCATCAATGCGAGGAGCTCGGAACGACTGCTGTGTCCAAGTGCTGTTGTCCGAGTTTGGAGGATCGTTTGAGCTTGATGAACCGTCCTGACCTGTCCTCCTATGAGATCGGGAGCGAGAGGCGGAGCCAGATCTCACGCTTCCATGACTTCTACCCTGCTCGCTGTTGAACAAGTGGGCGACACCGCGGAAAATCTTCATTCTTCAACGCCTGTGGAGTGTGATATCGGAGTCTTTAGATAAATGGGAGAGAGGTGACAGGGCTGGGGTAAAGAGAAACAGAAGAGACTCAGCTAAATCGCGGGAAGGGAACATCTTAATACTTCTTGATACGGACTGACGAGGTGTCTCCCTCGCGGCAGTCCATGCACGCTAATCCCAATGTGGTTAGGCAATAGAATAGGGGAGAGACCTGTAGCTTCAGCCCCTTAACCAACTATAGGTACTTTAGGTACCTCAGTACTTGCGCAAAAAACACCAAGCCCAGAATCTCACGAACGCCGGCAGCTGTTAGATTTGGTAGTTTGCATTTAAAGACGAGTGATCTTGTGTGTCTATTGAAGGCGATTCTTTTATATCTGGGAAGCCCAAGCAGGTATCATATACGATATCGCTATAATTAGTAGTAGGAAAGCACGTAGGTCCATATTTAGGCGTCAGGCGTCCCGAACACACCGTGTGATAGGGGCTGGTTTCGATCTTCACGCCCTTGAAGTTTCTGAATGCCATCCAAATCCTCGGAAAAGAGACTGAATGAATCGCCGTTACTAATTGACTGCTGTTCAAGGATAGCGCGTCTGTACCCGGATGCAGACGGTGGCAGATGTTGAGATTGAGGATCATACTGAGATAACTAGTGCTTGGCGTGATGGGAGATACTGATGAAGCTGTAACTGAGTGTCATTGAAAAGAAGGAAAAAGGAAGAAGGAAAGAAAACGAGAAGAAGAAGTTATTGGGGCCAGACGGTGCGATTTACTAATATAGAATTGAAAAGAATAATCGCCTCAGTCCATGTCCCAGGATCAACAACAAAGTCCATTCAACTAGCAAAGGCGATGGAGTCGGCTCGTACGCGTCGCTCAAAACAAACAGTAATAAGTACCAGAAACCTCACACATGATGATGTAGGCGAAAAAAAAAACTGATTTTACTCTCCCTAATCATAGCTGCTGTGCATCTACCCGTTAACCGAACGATCAAACCCCATCAATCCAATCGATCAGTCTGCAACGCCACGCAGCATCCGCCCAGGAGCTAAATGGCGATCGGAGATGGGGGGAACGATCTCCCAGCTGTCTCGCAAATCTACCTGATAGATCTGCCCGGAGACGGGTCGCTGCTTCATGGGAGTATCAGATTAGTGGTGTGCATGGCAGCCTTCCATCATCCCACGGACTGGGGAGAGGACGTGCTTAATTTGCAATTCAAGCTACTAAGCCCCAGAAGGCGTTTATTTTCAGGGGCCGAATGTGAAACAGCACGCCGATAGAGATAATTGTTATGACCTTCATACGGGTGAAGGTTTGAGGCTGAAAAGCTGTTCCCGGATATATGGATGAGTCAACAAGTCATTACCCCTTTATATCAACAGGGGGTGATTTGCTTGGCGTTTGGGCGCTAAAGTTGAATCTCTTCATGTTGTGTAACTCAAGACAGTGGGCGCCAGTGGGCACCCAGTCCGTTCAAATATGCCCTACTGTCAGGCTAAGGTGGCTCGCGTCCTCGAAACTTTGAAGTCCTGAAGTAATCATGCTCAATTGAGACCGCCTGCGTGCGCGCCGACTCGGCTGAAACAGTTTGGGGATATATCATCACTAAGTTGGGTTGGTATTCATGATGTCTGGAATCGATTTATGATAACATAATGTCGGTAGCTCAGCTACTATGTTGCCTGCTCCGCCCTTGAGTGCTTAATTGGTAGTACATACCGAGAGACAGATTCCACCAAACCCTATGTTGCAGATGCTCCCAAGAACCGTAAATATGATTTCCTTTTTTTATTTTTAAGTTTCTCAAACTCCAAATCACCGCTTACACATCCTTCTGGATACGAGGTGCCAATTGACCCTTATTGTCGGATTCCACAGGTGGATATGACAATCAGGATCAATACCAGCCCCAAAAGTCGCTTGAGATCGCCCGCCCCGAGTTCCAATGATAGCAACCGCCATATGAGACATGAAAAGACTTCGTAGCAAGTTTCAAAACAGTCAGGAAGATTCGTAGCAAACACGTCCTTGGGCATCAAGGACTAGATGTGGGTTGGTAAGTGGCGTTGCTCGACTAATGAGGGCACGGCAGTCAGCATATCGATGGCTCATTGAATGAAATTCGAGTTGATGCAGACGTATAGTGACAAATGAACATACTGTGATTGGCATGATGCGAGTGAGGCCATTGAGACTCGTTCGCCATCGGATGGCGGTGGTAACGCGGTGGCTGCTCAATCGAGGAGGCTTTGTCGTTATCCGCGCTGCTGGCACGGTCGTCTTTGTAGGTGGGAGTTGGAATGCGCAATCCGCTCGCGTCTGCCAGTTCTTCGTCCTGGCCTCGAGTAGTAGTCGCGGGGCATGTGCGGATTTGCTTGGCGGTGCGGTTTCTGCGCGATCGCCAAAAGAACAGCCAGACCAGGCTGATTACGGCGAGAGACACGACGCCCACAATGAGGCCAATCTCCAGGCCGGATGGTGAAAACTTGGAGGAGTCGCCTCCGAGACTGGCAGGATTGCTTCCACCATCAAGCGGCGAGGCGCCACTGTAGTGAGGTTCATCATCGGGGATTGGCGACATGATCAGAGCTTGGTATTTTCGTATATTCGTGCACTTGTTGGCGGCCTGTGTGTCTGTCCGTCAGCGACATGGGATAAACAGTCGATCAATTTATGAGATTTCAAGAGCGTGTTATATCAATTTGGTTGAGATTAGAGGAGCCGAGCTTGGCCCGCAATAATCCCGATGCGTGGTTCTGGTATAGTAACCCGACCCATCTAGCTCAGTCCCGGTGCAAATTCAAGTTGCCTCAATAGAGATAGACCCACAGGAGCTGATAACTCGTGGAATGTGCTGGACCCGGATGAGTATGGGGGTAATAAGGCCAAGCGCAGAAGATGCTCTGCGCTGGGTCTAATCGCAATGCTGCTGCTGCCGAGCTCAGGGGAGATCGAGGAGGGGCCAACGAATACCAGGCGAGGCCTCCGGATGTGAATCTACTTGGAGCAGCTAGAAAATTTGAGTGCTTTTATGTGTATGTCAATCCTAAGCGAAGAGAGGAAACGAGTAGGGCTGAGCGAGGGCAACACGATGTGTGCGAAAGCAAGTTGTAAGTGGTGGGTGGTAGTAAGAGCGAGCTGGACGGGGAAGTGCTCGCCTACCTCTATTTTCGACGTCGCTGATGGCGTGACTATCAGTTGTTGGAGATAGAAGGGGCGACATTGACTAGCAGTTGCAAGCCGCCTTTATGTGTGCACCTTGGAAGGCACAAAGTGATCTATTGACCCGGCCGTGGTAGGCGACATGGAGCGAAGGAGGTAAGAGCACGAAGTTGGGCGGGCACGGCCGTCCTGGCTGCCAAAGCCGAGGAATTGCGCATCAAGTGTACATGCACGCACTGATATTGCTACGGTATACTTCTAGTGCCCCCTAAGTACCCCTACTTACCTCTTTTTACAACCTGCACTCACATGTAGATACACGATCAGCTGCTAGAAGGGGCAGGAAGATGGTACCAGGGAGCCACTACCATACATGTGGTACTACCTTAATTATCGTTGCACCAAGAGATTTGACTAGGCACATGTGTAAGTCGAACCTCGACGAGACAGGTTCACCTAGGTATCTCTTCCCACACGCTAACCTGTCCTCACATAAGTAGGTATATATGACGACTTTTAGATCCAGAAATGTTCATGATAAGCTTCCGACACAAAGGAAAGCTACATGGTTTTATTGCTGTGCATGATGGTGTTAGAAAGCTTGGGCCACTCCTGAGTCCTCACTGCTTATTTATCGCCTTGCAATTAAACATCTGTTAGAATCAACACTCTCATGGTTACACATTTCGTATGAGGAGGATATCAAGGTGTCTTGTAGTCTGAGCTATGAGCCTCTTAGATGTTAATGATCAGTTGAGCGTGTTTTCACTCATCAACAGCGCTCTTTCTACCAGCTAATGAGAACGCCTATTAGACGACGCACTGCATAAGCTCGCAGGAGGGGTCACACGCCAAGTCACACAGCACAACACAGCTGCTACTGCTGTACTCGTCGATCTGCCGAATTCACCAGTCTAGCAGGATTTTTACACATGTGAGAGACACTCGGCAATTGACTTTTGTGTTGCGTTGAAGCTGTACAGTCACACACGTGGGAGTATGAACTCAAACCAGCGCGCAAACAGCCAGACTCTGCATTGGTACAGTCTGGCATCTGTACGCGATCGAATTTCTCTTGTCTCATAACAGTTCGGATCATCTACGGCGACCCTGACTCCTATACAACCTGTCTCGGACGATACTCGGCCCCCGACCTCTGGAGTAATAGGGATACGTGATCTTCGGAGCGCAGCCCGTCGAAAATCTAGACCCCGCTACCACTCCTACCGACATCTCTTCATGACCACAAGACTCACTCATGGCCATAAGCAATAATAAGCAGTAGTATGTTTATAGACCAAACAGCGAATAACAACTTTTAAGGTCAGAAGTCTCGATAGCTTCATCAAAGGTTCCGCCTGCGACGCTCGTTATTGCAACTGTTCAACGGATATGTCTGTGACTCAACATTTGAACTGCTGGCCGGCTTTCAGAATATGTTTCAAATTACGCCCGCAATCTTCTGCATATGATTCAAATAGATAATATCTTGATTCGCGCTCCAAAACATGGTGCAAGCCGCTTGACCTGAGTTGCGCTGCGTAGGGATCTTTTAACAGTCCCAGTGGCATAGCCCTGGCTTTTATTGGGCGTATATTGAAACTCGAAACTCGATGCACGTTTCGCGCTTGGAAGACCTACAGTCAGGCACTTCACAGATATTTGGCAGAATAGAGTCAAAATCTTACTTCGCTTAGGGATTGTAAACAGGCAAATATATCTATTCGCAAGAGATGGTGATTAAGAACCAGCGTATAGCCATGAAAACTCAACCCAAACCCTCATGTGATAGGTGTCTCGCTATCCCGGCGGACTGAAAGGTTTCGGCGATGTAAGTGCCTTGCATATGGCCGACCCCCAGCGATTTTTCATTCGCGGATTCCTTCTTTTGGTTTATGACACTTTGTGTAGGCAGTCACGGCCTACACATGTATATATAAAGTAAGTAGCTACAGTGCATGGACCCTAGGTCCAACCTTTCCCTCTACATACTAAATATAACACCAAGATGATTCCCTGACACTTTGCCAGTACCATCGCCACTGCACGCGATGGTTCTGAATTGCTCAACGCGATTTGTAGCAAGGGTCCCACATCGGCGGGGGTATGCCACAGTCCTTGCATAGCTAACATAACATAACTTTACCTTCTCATAGGAAGGCCGAAGGCGGAGTCATTACGACATTTCCCCACTACTACCAAGGTAGAGAATATAGCACGGGCCAACACAGATCGCAAGCCTATCTCATTTAATGCCTGGAATCTTCATTATATTTCCGTAGATTTATTCACATGCATGCTACGATCAAGTTTTAGACGCCGAGACATCGAATGAATTCACCTATTATGCCGATAAAGACCAAGAATCGATGCCTAGAAGCGCCAAGGTGCGGGACGGCCCGCAGTTGCAGGCGGGGCCGCTGCCGTCTCCATGCGGCTATTAATAACGAGCCAAGACACACTAAAAGTTTCCCCCGTAAAATTCGAACCTACACTACATGACTAGCAGCTACAGAAGACTCTAAGAAGCCATATGGATGGCTAATGGGATATCTGGTTTCAGAATCGAACTTTAAGGCTCTAAATTCCAGTATCGTCGTAAGCTTCGCTGTCGCTGACGCGCGGATTGACTGCACTGTAAGTTCTACCTGAGGCTGGGCATATATTGTGGATACATGGAATCTGAGTAGTATGTTCTACTTGAGTGAGAGAGGCCGTGGTGGGAGACAAAGTGATCATTGGATGTGTCGTTCAAACTACAGGCTTCTTTGAATGGTATGATACATACAGGGAAAAGAAACAACTTACAAAATAATCACCGTTTCGGTTGATAGAGACAAAACATAATATAGGTGAAGACGAGAGATCCGTGTCTTGGTAATAAAGAAATTGTACGGGCCAGATGTCACAACACTGACTAGAAGTGCTGCTGGTGACTCTAGTAGATGAGCCACACGGCGAATAACCATATAGCGCTAAAAGGAATCGAACCAATCTCGCTATAATTATGCCCTACAGGTCACGGCACCCTAACTACTCCCCTCTTAACATGAGCCGTCCCCGGCTCTCTCCACTAACTTCACTTACTTAGCCTGCTGGATAAGATTTATTGCGTGTTTGCACTAAGAGACACGGCTTATTACCCCAAAACTTATGGCGTATCTTCAGCTTAGTACGAGGTTCGAACTAGTGACCTTAGGACGTATCAGCCACATGCTTTAAGATGGTCTGAGCTTTCAGCGCTACCAGATGAGCCACACGGCGAATAACCATATAGCGCTGAAAGGAATCGAACCAATCTCGCTATATGCCCCACAGGTCACGGCACCCTAACTTTAGTATAGACGTATTGTTATTGCACAAGGAGGGAAGTTCTATCTGCTAGACCTAGATTCTGCCCGTAGGTTTATATAGACCGCCTGGCCTCACTGGCTCCGTATGGTGCCTTTAGTACCGTGACACCAGATGGCCTTCACAAACTTACAGCAAGAATCTTAGAAGAGAAGATAGAACCTCCCTCCTTGTGGACTACTAGTAAGTCTATTTTGGAGTCACCGGCAACACTTCCAGTCAGTGTCATGACAATCCGACAGGCTACTTTGCGGCTTGTTAGATAGCTGACTCTGTTGGGCATTCCAGCATACAGGGCGGAGGAACGTGCTAATATTATATTCCGGTTTGGTGGCATACTTGTGTTACGGCAAAAACGACGTCGCTAATCCCGTAAGGTGGATTAACGATATATTAAGGTTACTCTCCGCGACAACTTGTTTGTTTTCACGACCTTCTGATTATGACTGTGCTTGCTACCGATTGCATACGTAGATATATTATACTAAAGGTTAAGATAACTGGAGATGTGCTAGCCAGCATGTCTCTCGCAACCCTATGTGAGATACCGAGGTGCATCTAGGAAAGACTCCGTTTTTCTTAGCAGCTTTATGTGCTCTGTGGCCTGACCAGATAAATCTAGAGAATTTATAATCTACGCAAGTTAAATCCGAATCTCGTGAAGGGTTTCTATATAATATTGACTTCCCTCTCGTACTTTGATGTCCGAAGAGAACCCGTATCTGGCCAGTAGGTACTTGCTATTACTGTGGCATCATTCTCACCGAATAGCTGGATATTCTTCACCCGTATCCCGTACACCTCTCTCAATTCCATTACACGAGGTATGTATCATGAAATAGTTGCAACACTTTGATAATTGTCCGCTAACCAATCTATCAGTCAACTTGCAACCCTCCAGCACCCATCCATCCAGCAGATGCCTTGTGTCTCCTCATTTCCGCCCGAGGGAATCGGGACGCCGAGTGTCTCCTCAATGGATCTTTCCAATGTGAAATGGGCCGATGACTATGTTGCGGTCGAATCCGACGACCATGTCGACGCCCTAGCCGCGGAATTCCTTGCCGCAGAATTCTCGAACGCGGATATCCCTACCGCGGAAACTCCTACCGCTGAAACTCCCACCCCGGAAATCCCTCCCCAAGGCCGGACCCAAGCCGCGCTCGCGCAAGGGGAACAAGTTCGTTACTTCATGCGCCCGAAGTTTACAGTGAATGTCTACAACGCCAGCGGTTCGGGCGCCGAAAAGCCGAGGGCATCAGGACAGGGCACAGGCGGAGACTCAGTGGCAACTGGTAACAGCAGTGCAGCCGCGGTCGACAGGCGCTCTATTGTTAGCAGCGAGGACCAGATCTCGGACCTCAGGAGCCAGGTTCAGGATTTAACGAAGCAGGTCCAGCGGCTCTCCGTACGAGCGCTTGAACCACGGACTATCATACAGAGCGGGACGTGGAACACATGCGATGTTCGATCCTACAAGAACCCCCAGCCACATACCGAAGGGCAGGTTGACTTCCCCAAGCGGTTCAATACGGTGCCAACTGTCTCAGTGGGCATCTACTCTGCTGATGTATCAAACATGAGCAACTTCAGACTCCGAGCTTATCCAACAGCCATCGACACCAAAGGTTTCAAGATGAATGCCGACAGCTGGACGGATACGAAACTATTCTCTTGCGGTATATCGTGGATTGCTGTGGGGAATTGATCTAATAGAGGGGTGATAAAAACGTTCATAGGAGGAACGGTGTCAGGGGATTTGGGCACAGAGTTAATAGAAGACCGGCTGCAACTAGAGAGCCGTAGGGTTGAAGGGTAGTACGGAGGGTTGAAAGGCAGTAGGGCTTAATAGATCGAATACATAGGTAGGGGGTAGGGTGGTTCTTTGTCACCTGACAAACGGGTTGCTATTTCTTCGGACTATGGGAGATATACATATGAATAGAGAGTCTGTGTGTGTCGCAGCGAGTGGCTTAGTGCCTTATACGAATAGAAATACGATAAAAAAAGTTATTGCTTTACCTACGAGTTGGCCTCCATAATATCGCCCCCTTGGATTAAACGGACGACCAGTTGCAGATTGAGTGATCTCCGCTCTCTCCTACCCTGAGACACTGGAGAGTTGCGCCGGCGGGATTTAGCTAGCGGGGCTCTTTGATTTCTTCACACGTTATAGGCGTATGCAAATAGGAGATGTGAGCGCGATAATTCTCTTGCTCGCCTAGAGACGGAATAGGCATTAGGGACTGCTAAACTAGGTACCAATGTTTGATGATGAGAAGAGCTACGGCCATTTCCAGAGCCCAACAAGTCTCGTTCCACCACAGACTATTGGCGTGCTGTCCGAAAACTCCAATGTGATCACAATAATTCTGGACTAGCCCCCCATTTCTGGCGCCATCTGCGAAACTGTTGGCGCAACAGTGTATCGTCGTCATCAGAATCCATCTCCGCTGTAGTGCTGCCCCTTGTCATTTTCAGTTCAACCTTTCTTGTTCCGACTACTATGAATGATTGCGCATTCTCAGTGAGCCAATAAATATGCTCTTTGAAGCTCTTCTGCAGCAAGGCTTTATACATTGACTCCATGTGTGGTTTCAACAGTTCAAACGGGAGACTTGTCTGATTTATCAGCGCATCCGAAGCCAGTTCTTGCTCAAACTCATGTTCGCTCTCTAGAAGGTTCACGATTGCAACAATAAATCCGTCATTAAGCCGGGACCAATTCCTAATAGCTCTAAGAGCGTTGATTCGGACTGACCTGAATGGGCTTTCAAGATGCTCTGCGATGGCATCAATAACCTCATCTTTGGGTTGAGGCATCCCTTGGAAGAGCTTCCCAGCTTGCTCACTAGTTGTGTCATGTGGTCCATCAGATGCAGACCCTAATAGCTTAGCCGCAGCGTAAAGAACAGAATCATCAAGTGGATGCCAATCTGCAAGCGATTGGAGAAGCAGCGTTTTGGGGAGTAGATCTCGGTTTTCCTGTAGCGGGCTTTCTAGCGCCGCTACGATAGCTTTAATGATATTGTCCTTGGGACGAGGCCGGTAGTGGAATGCCGAAGCCGCTATGGTTCGCACGTTATAGTCGTTATCATTTAAGTGCATAGTGATATAATTGAGGGCTGCTTCGCTAAGCTGAGGCCATTTCCTAAGTAGATTGATTATTGAATTGTTTTTATGGCTCGACTGGCTTTCTCCAAGTTGAGCTGCGACTGTTTCGGCAATCTCCCTGCTAGGTTGATGCTGGTATAGCTGGCGTTCGAGTGCAAAGATAGTAGAGGACCAGATATCCTCTTCCTCGCTCCGCAGCCACCCCGCTGCTCTATTAGCAATATTGTCAGAAAATTGCTTCTGGCCCAATAGTGCTATAATGGCTTGTTTTCGAACGGCGACATGTTCATCCTCATCTTCTGCGCGCGCCATGACAGCCTCGAGTATATCCTGGCTAAGCTCTGGCTGATATCGAAGTGCTAGGGCGGCCGCCTCTCGCACCTGCTTATCTTTGTCTATTAGATGCGGGACGAGCACATCGAGGCTGTCGTGAATAAGCTTGGGGAATCCGTAAATTGATGCGATGGCATTTTTTCGGATACCCCTATCACAGTCCTCGATTCGAGTTCTAATCATGCTGAGAACATCGTCATATAACTCGGGCCTGTTCCCGAATGCTTTGGTAGCGGCATACCAGGCACAGTTATCCTTTAGGCATGCTCTGCCGATCGTTACAAGCTCATGATTAAGCTCAGACCGTTCACCTATTGCCTTGATAACACCCTCGCGGTAACAATGCCCAAGACTTTCAAACTGGGTCTTAAAGATTTCCAAGATCTCGTGATCAAGTTGAGGCCATTGCCCAACTGCCTCAAGAGTCGCTGCCTTGACCTGCCATCGTGGATCCTCAAGTTGAGCTTTGACAATATGCAAAATCCTGTTGTCAGCTTGAGGCCAGCATTTTAAGAGTTCTAAAACCGCCATGCGGGTAAGTTTGTTGCAATCCGCAAGAAAACCACTGACTATCTGAAGTATATCGTCGCTTAAATATGGATGCAAATGGAGTGACCGAACTGCTGCAGATCGGACATCGTCATGTACGCTTTGAAGTTGCGCTGTGACAACACGAATAGCTTCTTTACTAGGCTGAGGTTGATGTAGAATGGTCTCGATCATTGTCTGCTGAAGACACGATTCACTGTATCTAGACAGGTCGTTCGAAGTCCACGCTATCCGAGACCGTCCCGTTCCTTTTGTAAGGTTTGATCTTTTTTGGAGGTTGACTACGAGAATGTCGACGACATTATCATCAAGTCGAGGCTGTTTTTCAAGTAGCGCAATAGCGCGACTTCCAATGTACTCTTCATCCTCAGTGAGTCTCGCAACAGCAAGTAGGGCGCTGGTGTTATTTATGGGTGAAGGCCATCTTTCCAGCGCCTTTAGAGCTCCATCACCAACATGCTCTCCATATCTAATGTGCGCTGCTATAGCTTCGAGAATCTCGTCATTAAGAGAACCTTGCTGCGGTTGGAGTACGCCCAGAATAGCAACTTTGAGCTCTCCGCCGACATCCTCCTGAAGCCAGGAACATAATAGCTTGCTAATCTGGGGCGATATAGTATGGCGATTCCTTAGAGGTTCGACCAGTTTGTGTCGCTTTTCTAGAGGTACCATCTCTAGTCTACGCCTTATCAACGCCTCGGGTAATTCCATTTCGCCTGCGAGTACTGGCTGAGGTCTTGATTCGCATTCGAACATCAGCCAGCGGTCAAGTTGATCTTCCAGATTCCGCCGTCCCATGGAAAAGGCAGTTTGATTCGATGGCACTTCGCTCATACAATGCATAACCAGCCGCTGATGCACAGGGCCTATGAGGTCGAGGGGCTCAGCTCCAATCAGCTGGAAAAATTTGGCTATGGTCTTGCCTTTAATACCGAGTAGACCAGCGACAAATCGCCAAAAAATATTGTAGCGAGTGTCGTATTTATAGTCCGCCACGAATTGCTCAACCTTCTTTACCTGCTGGAAAGGCTCGCCATTGCTAAGAGATAGCGGCTTATCGGCCTTCCACCGTCGAACGAAATACCGTGCGGCAAAGTACTCTTGAAACGTTAAGTGGAGGAAATGAAATATCGGATATTTCGATGACGGGTCTGATGAGCGCAGAAAGGAAAGACGCGGGAGCGTTCTCTGGGGCAAAATTTGCGTGGCTTCGCTGTTTTGGATGCTATTAAAATCACGTGCCGTGAAACTAATAACGTCGTGGACCATTCCAGTAAAGGCCAGTATTTCGAGGCAAGAGAGTTCGGCACTTACGATCCTCTCGATGTTTTCCAAGCTGGCGTCACGAATTTCAGTTTTGGCTACGGCTTCTCCATCATGCTTTTTTTCCAATCGAATAGTATCCTTTTCCCATAACATCTTAACAATGGCTTGATAGATACCGGTCATAGTGTCAAGGGTAGATATGTTGCTACTGGAGCCGCCCCAGATGTAGCAGAGCGCATCCAACTGAATGGGTATTCGAACAAGTCCCTGAAGTAGCTGATGACGTCGAAGTAGCGACTGGAGGTCATCAATTTTCCGACGATCCGGCCTCCCATCTCCCTTGATGGTCAAAGCGTTCTCCATGTACAACGCGACTTGTTCAGGGTAGAATCCGATTGTCTCTAGTTCCAAATCAAACATCGGAGCTAAATGACTCGGCAATAAAACGTGTGGGCGAGATGTAACAATAACGGTGGGCAAATTCAAAAGGGTCTTAAGAAGATCGAACAGACGGTGGTTCTCTTCTAGGCCTTGATACACTTCATCTAAGCCATCGAGTATGAAGAGGGTTCTTTGGTACATCTCTTCTTCTAACCGTTTCCAGAGCGTACGGGCGAATCCCCTTCCAAAAGGAGTCTGAGAGAAGTACCCTTCGTATAGCATTGTTTCAAGGTTGCAGGTTGAACTATTAGAGCTCTTGAGATTCCGTAAAGGCACCCAGAGAATTCGGGCGAATTTATCACGCCACATGCCATGTTGCTTGAAGTCATGGACAATCTTCTTACACAAAGTCGACTTGCCAACACCAGCATGACCTCGGATCAGGATCCTTTTTGGAGGCGGTATCTGTTCGCTTTCTATATTAGGTTGGCCGAAGAGATGTTCCAAGGCGATTTGGAGGTCCGTTTCTGGCGTTTCGATATTCAGCCGATTAGCAAGTGAAAATTGCGAAGTTTGCGACGCGTGCTGCCTAAGATGCTTGTCTTTCTGAGAGGAGCCTGCAATGATAACAAGGTTGACGTAGCATCTTTCCATTGGCAACATATCCCCAGAAATTCGCTCGATTCCAAGTTTTCCCACCGTGTAGCAGTTGTTATTTATATAGGAATCTGGCGTCACAGCGCTGCGGATGTGTTGAAGAATATCTCGTACGCGCCCGGCAACCGTTCCGAAGTCTTGATCATTGGAGGCAGGGAACTTGTTCATGAGGACATGGACGCGATCCAAAGGCAACGGGGTCGGTATAACGTCGAGGGTTGCTGACTCTTCATCAACCAACTGAAAGTTGTGATTAGTATCTCTTTCATAATACTTGACTGTGCATTCATACCGGTTTCTTCAGGGCTAAGAAGCTAGGAAGATAAGGAAATATCTTGCGCGGGAGGCTTGTTTTGCCTTTCTCATAGAAAGCAGCGAGGCACACGGGGTTTATAGATTTTCCACAGTAGGCAACAAAGTCGCGGCGAAGCTGCAGCAGTTCAGAGTTCAGCTTCGTTTGGTGAATCAAGTTTGAGACCTTCTCAGCGCGAAAGAGCGCCCATGTGTGGAGTCCTGGCAAAGACCATTCCGCGACATCACGAAACGAAGTGCCGCTAAATGGCGTTGCAAGAAAGACGATGCCGCCTACCGCTCTTTGAACGGATTCGTACTCTGGGGACGCTCTGACGAGCGCTTTCATTAAAACAACACCGCCAAGGCACGAGGCGATGAAAAGAATCGGTCGCTCCTCGAATGCAGCTTGATTCGCCGCTCGGTGTCGAGCGGCGATGCCCGCAAGCAGCAACCGGGCAAATTCGTCGAATGACTTTTGCGTAAAATCCGAATTCTCCCAAAGATCAGACGGCCAGTCGCAGGTGAAGATACGACCCGACTTCACTACGGATGGAAGCATGTCGCCTTTGGACAGCCAGTTGACTCCTTCCGATGACGCGGTTTTCCAAGTCCATGTCTCTGATGATCTCGTGTCAAACCCATGAATGGCAATAACGTCAACATCGGTGTCAATATTCTCGTCAAGGGGATATATTTGGGTGAGGGTGACACGTCGAGGCGTCGAGCCGTTCGCAGTCAAGTCTTTCACGGTCGGGTCTGTGGGATCATCGTGTGAGATGAACGGTAAGTGCAGCCTCAAGTGCAGAGATGGGAAGAGGAACTGGCGAAAAAGAAAGAATGTAATAAGTAGGAGTGCTATGTAGTATAAAACCATTATGAGACACAAGTGCTGGAGCGCATCAAATCGTTCACAATGATGTAATGTTATAGACAGCTCGAGTTGGCTAGAATGTTGCACCTTGGGTATCTAGTCAAAGTTGATGGATGGATGTTGGTCAGTTAATTCTTGACTACAGACAGATTCCCATGGGGCTCCTCTCCGAAAGTTGTCGCTCATCGTTTCGCTCCTTAAAGCGGCGGCGTGAGTGTAGAGCTTTGGTAGGCTCTATGTCGTCTTCTAATCAGTCACGGTCTACTTCAACCTGTCGCGCTGTTTATTGATTACCTGGCCGCCGACCATTAGATACCAGCACTAGGATCTTAGCCTGAATGAGTAATGTCCAAGAACAGACCTATGTTTTAGTTAGTCACTTAATACGGCCGCCAAAAAGAGGCAGGTTGAACGCATATGTTAGGGGGAGCATGATCCTCTAATCGAGGCCTGGTTGGTGCGCTGCCGACAAAGCTGGCCACCCGCGTCAACCAGGTCTTGGATAGCTGCCCAACCTCATGCCTAAAGACTGTTAGGTTGTTTTCTGTCTTTTGGGGTGCTTTCAAGGGCCTCGTGTGGTACATTGTCATAGCCGGCCACCGTCTGAAGTCGTAAAGCTTCGTGGGCAGCAAATGGAAAACGTAGGGAGCGAGGGAAAATTCTCTTGCGACGCGTCTCGGCGAAGGGAGCTATATCCTCTTCGCCAAGGGCGTGCTAGCCTATTTGGGGAATAGAACTATTCAAAAAGGTAAGGTGGGGGTTTTTAGATGCCAATAACGACATCAACTTTTGAGTATACCGTCTAAGGATACGATCTGCAAGTCTTTATTGGAACAGCTTACCTTCTCATCAGTCTGCACTGCATCATTCTAGATTTGTGACTACGATAGACTGTTTCTAGGATTCAAGTTCTTGTTTCCGTGCTACATCTCAGCTGAGCTTTAAAAAAATACAATATTCAAACGCGCCGTAGAAAGACGGCAGGGAACAACATTGGTAGCAGGCATTTTTCCACAATTCAGTCAGATCTCTCACAAATCATATAAGACTAGATAGACCGAGACCTCTCTATACCATTGCGAGAATGAACCCCCGTCTTCGACTTCCTTTTCCACGATTTCCGCCGGAAGCAGAACCAGAGCACCCGTAGCTCATAGCTCTTCGTGCGCTTGGCCAGACTGGGAGGGTGCGAACTTTCCGACAAGCTTGTCCACTCTGTCGGTGATGTCGACTAGCATGGTGCTCTTAGTCTTGGGGAACTCGAACCTATTTTCATAAGGGAGTGAGGAGGACAGCGCATAGACCCTGTCGGCCGTTCCAACCTGTGCCGTGGACCAGACGTCCGGGAACTGCCCAAAGTCATTGTTGATCATGCCGACGAAATTGATCGTCTCCCAGTCGTCGTCCGACGTATACACGGTGATCATGCCGTGCTCCGAGAACTTGGTGTCGGCCACGTTTGCGCACAAGGCGACCTTGTCCCCGTACCGTCTCGGCGCCGTCAGGGAGTCGCATTCCAGGACACTATCCTCGAAGTCGTCCGGGTTGCCTTTGGGGACGATGAAGCTGGGATTCGACGGGGCAGAGCTCGACAGGTCGAAGACGGCGAAGTTGTCCAACACGGCGTCGCTTACGACGAGCTTGTTGCTCATCGTCACGAACGCGCCGCCGAACCCCCAGGACTTGTCGGTGGGAGGGTCCGGGCTGTAGAACTTGGTGGCCTTGCCCTCCGGGTCGATCTTGACGATAATGTTGCCAAAGGTGGCGAAGAAGTACGCGTTGCTGTCCTTGTCCACGGCCATGTCCTGGAATCCGGCGAACTGCGTCCCCGTGGCTTCTACCTCGGCCGCGACAACGTCATCAATGTTCGCCGTCCATATGATGCTGTCTGCGAGGGGGGAGTACTGTATCAGGCGGTTTGGGCCGGTCAAGTTGCCGCCCATCGTGGGCCACCAGGCGGAGCTGGAGCTCACGGCGACGTAGAGGGTCCCCGTCGCATAGCTGAAGTCGACGCCGCAGACGAAGTAGTCATTGTTGTGGCTGATTCCGGGAAACTCAATCTCCCGTGTGACGGATGTATAGGGGTCGTGTTCAATCAAAGTATTGTTGTTCATAGATCTGCAGCAGGATCAATACGCGATTCGAACGAGAAACATCGAAGGGATTTCCGCCGTGACACTGACCCGAGGTAGAACTTGCAGTTCGTCGGAGAGAACTCGGCGCCATCGGGGTATATGTTCTCTGCGTTCACGGTCACGTTGCCGGTGAAGGGAGGGCACGGGGAGTAAGTCTGAAAGGCAGCAGCTGCCCCGACCGCGGCCAAGAAAGCAGGCAGATGGAGTCTCTCGGTCGCACGATCTTTACGAAATCGACTGGAGAGCGTGAATATGGATTCCATCGCAACGAACCAGATAGGCCGTTACAGACTAGCTTTTTAATAGCATACTGGATTCAAAGGTCTCCGGGCATGATGACGGTATATATACAACAAACCACCCTGATCGTCGAGCCCTCCCACACCAACCCACAGTTCCGCATGTTTCTGTCATACGCCACAACTCATGACGAACCCGATGTAGTGAGCGAACGCGGCGCAGTCAAGTCGTCCAAGCCGACCGCCTGACATGCAGCTACGGCCGACACCGCTGACGAACTCCAAGTTGGCAGAAAAAAAAGAACTGTCGCGAGAACCAGAAACCAAGTTTTATAAAAGTCGACTCGGTCAACCATCTTTGGTAATCTCCGAAGCCTGGAAGGTCCCAGTTTGTGGGGGTATCAATCTTGCAGGTGCCACCTCCGCCTGGTTGGCCATGATAGCTGCGACGTGCAGCGTGCGGCATCCTAGTGACTCTCCAGCGCCATGGGAAAGATGGAAATTGTACTAGGCCTCTCGTATCGACTCTGCAATATCACTCCAGAGCGGGCCCGCGGTCATTTATGAACACCTATCTCGATACAGAATTCCAGATCCGGACTTTGCCCCAACCAGTAGGTGCCGAGCGAAGTATGAAAGTGAGGAGGTTGCATCTTGGTATGCACGTTAAATTCTTCTGACCACGCGATGCAATTTTAAGCGATGAGTCAGCCTAACGGAAGCATCGTGAGTCCCGTTGCAGCTTCTCAGGCAAGCAGCGTCCACTCAATCTCTCACATTGAGGCCAGAAAGGTCTAGGACGCAAGCGCCGCGAGCTCTAGTGCTCAAGCACCGGGATCTTTGTGGGAGCTTGAAGATCTGAACGGCGGGGATTTCGACATGGTAGATCCGTCTGTGGCAGGATGGAACATCGGATCGCGGCGCCATAATAATACTGTAATATTGCGGGAAAAAGACGCCGTGCATCCCTTGTCAGAATTAACGGTATATATAGAGGCACTACTCCGCGACATTCAATTGACCTGTGGAACGGGGAAGAGCTTCACGGACATTAGCAGCTCGATTCCTACATCGGTAGCGCCACTTTGGCCGTGCTAGCGGCGCCCTCGCCGGGGACTGGCCCTCAAGCGCCGCAACGCGACCGGACGTCCTGAAGCGACCCGGGCGTCCGGGGCCCTACGGAGGCTGTCAAATTCCGAGGCTTTAACGGACCCTCGTTCACATATGGCAAGGTACTTCTTCGATCAAATCCAAGACTATCGCCAAGGCATCCGGCCCATCATCCTCAACGCTATCCCACAGCAACAGAGCACTTGCAAAGCCACACGGAGCCGAAACTGATGCCGCCAACAGCGCCATAAAGAGGGTGCAGAAGCATGTCGCACCGGTCTCCGTAGGGCCCCTCGCTAAGAGATGGTAATGATGAAAATGCTGAAGGAGCAGCTAGATGGGATACTATCCGAGGTCGAGGCAGATGCAACAGGGAATGATGTATTGGAGAGCCGAGAGAACCGGCCGCTGCCGAGAGAGCGAGAGGCCTGTCCGAAAGGAGAGAAAGCTTGCCGTGATGAACTTGAATCAGAAGAATCAGAAACAAGGAGGTATTACTAAAAACAATGCCTCCAACTCTAAAAATAGGATTGCCGTAGGAGAATCCCTCCGGCACGTTGGCTTGTATGTGACTTAACTCATCAATGCCTAACCATGATCGGCTCCGATATCACCCAGTATTGCTACGTAAACCAGGCACTGTGGAAGATATAGCTATTAGCCGTCGCTGATTTCAATGCCATTCGGCGACGCGACAGTAACCCACTGCCGATCCCTTTTTCACCGCCACATATCTACATATGCAAATGAGGAACATGACAGAGTTGCAGAGACAAGAAGTAGGCGCAATAGTCTGTCACACGTGACAAGATTCCTCGTGAAAAATGATCTACGATCGCTAATCCTGGAGAGGACACGGCAGTGTTGAATATAAGATAGCGCAGGCGGGCACGCTTGTTTACCCCGCGTCTCTCTGCGCTGGTAAGTGATCTGGTTACGCTAGCGTTGTAGAGTCAATTCACCATGTCGCTTCCATCTGGCGCCGGTGTAGACTTATGTTCTATTTCCTCGAAGCCAACTAGCGATCTAAAGTCAAATTTCGTCGACCCCCCTTCCCTCCAACCCGCTGCATTTGCCATTGGGATATTCGGGGCGGTCCTGATATTGGTTACCGCGTCGGGAAGGTTTCATGCCAACCGGAAAGCACTCAAGGCGTCGGACTGTGTGTTTCCTCACTCAAGTCCCTAGTGTGCGATTCGGTGCTTGTGATTTCTGACTATGGACCAGACTTTATGTTCATTGCCATCATCATCAACCTTGGAGCCACGGTTGCCGTTCTGTTAAGTAAGTTGACTCCTACCCCGGCCTATCTCAAATATTGTATCCGAGTGAAGCTGAAGAGTATTCTAGTTTCGAGAACCTTTCGCCATCCCCAAGACATTCCTCTCTGCTGGATTACTATTGATTACGCAAAGGTAAGTAAAAGAAGCCGCGTGCAACACCCCGAATGTCGAAATCAATTAATCTGACAAACCCATAGGAAAGCATTGCTACCTCGATACTATCCACGCCGATTGTCTTCTTCACGAGAGTGTCTATCTTGTTGTTTTACCTCCAAGTGTTCTCGGTAGACCAGGTAGTCCGTACTGGGTCATGGATCGGCATCTTCGCGGCGGTCATCTTCTTCGTTCCATTGACAGTGGCGGATATCTACTTTGAAGTGCCTCATCTTGGGGAGACCTGGGTTAGTCCTGCTTACCTCGCCAGGACCCATCGTGGTCTTCCCATCGCCATCGTAATTGGGGTCGTCTCAGTTGTTGTAGACATATACCTGTTCGTTCTACCATTACGAACGATATCTCATCTGAACCTCTCCCCAAAGAGGCGCCTTCAGATGCAGGGGCTTTTTGGGACGGCGATTCTGTCAGTAAAACCCTATTTCAGAGATCTCAAGTGCCATTTTCTTCGTCTTAGGTAGATCGCTATTGACAGATTTGGCCACAGTGGTATAATCGCAGGCGTTATTAGTTTAGTCTACCGCGTAAAAATCGTTTCCGGGGACATTGAAGGCTGGACACTTGGTAGTGTCGAAATATCAAGGTGAGTCTGTCAACTCTTAACAGATCTCTTTTATGCCCTTTTTTTTCTTTGCTAGCTTCGCCCTCTGATATGTCATTTCAGCATGGTTGAGAATAATGTGGCTATTTTCGTCGGATGTCTTCCCGGATTTACAAAGTTCTTTCGATCGTCCGTCATGGAGACAACCTGGTTCAAATCCATCTATTCAAAGCTTGGTCGCAGTAAAATGAGCACGGCCGCCTCGCCGCTCAGTGGCGACGGACTTGGACAGAATCATATATGGACATACGGCTCGCCGAAAAGGGCCGGCCCGCGCTACCATGAGCTGTCTGAGGTCTCTAACGTTGACACACGGGTTTCGGCTGTTGGGGACGTCATGCCCGCCGCATATCAGAGCAACAGTGGTATCGTCCGTACCGTAGGGCTAACACAGAGCATGCACTCTGAGGGACCCGTGGGAAGAGCAATATAGTACAAACTATAGCCGGTTTGATAGCTGTCTTAAAATAGAGGCATCTCGTCGCTCTTATGCAATTTAGTAAGTTAACTTACGTATCTAAAAGTTCAAGAACTACAAGTCCAGAGACTCAGAAATGACCCTGCTCTCGGGGTCCGGCGAGCATAGCTCAAAAATAACAATGCACCTCGGCCCCGTGCACACGGGACTCCAATGCGTAGCCACGACGCGGCGCTCGAGCGGTATATCCACCGCTTTCACAACCGCGGCCTTCATCTCCGCATTTCCTTCTCCCGTCCTGCGGCCCTCTTCGATCTCCATCACGCGCTGCACGACGTGCGCTGTCGCGAAGCTATCCCAGACAGTCTCTCGCCGGTGTGTGTGACGCAGGATGCGCAGGACTTGGCGTCGGAGGAAGGGATCCCTACATTTGAGACCTGCAAGGTATAGTGTTGGGATCATGCCTATCTCAAGGGTGAAGCTGGGCTCGCGTGCATCAGTGCTTGAATCAGAGCCTGTTGAATGGTCATGGGTTTCGTAATAGTCCGGAACAGTCGGGGGGAGATTTGCGAGAGCGGCGGCTAGCGAGATGGTTGTCTGGAACTGGGGCATGAATGCATCGTAGCTCATTTCACCGTCCACTGTGTAGGCGGAGAGGAAGAGGTGACACATGTTGTAGTGAAGCAGCAGCATCGATATGAGACGCTTCTCTGTGGGATTGACATTCTCTTGGTTCGGATTCAGCGCTGCGAAGGCCAGTGACCACTCCTCTAGTTGGCCGAGAAGTTGATTACGCCTCTCGGTCGCCCGCGCTGTAGGCAACGGTCCCAGGTACGCCTTCGGGTCTACGTTAGGTCTAGGATACACTTCATCCCAGCGATTCAATGTAAGGGTCCTTGTGACAAGATTCTGGAGATGATCCGCCGCTTGGCCGAGTGAATGGAATGCCAAATATAGAGGTCCCCCCAAGTACGGTATGCCATAGTGTTGATTGTTAGTCATGCTAGGGGGGGGCAGTTGCGGTAGCCAATCCATCAGGAATGTTACGGCCTCCCTGTCTAGCCGCCGGAACTGCTCCGTGATCTGTTGTATGAGCTCGTAACTGCTGGACGTGACTGGTTCAGATGTGATTTCCTGCAGAGCCTTCTGCGTTTCGGAGAGGACCTGTACTCCACTTCGTAGGTGTTTAAAGGCTTGCATGTCGCTACCAGAAAGGCTGTCGAAACATGTAAACAGGTAGCATACTAGCAGAGTGATTGAGGCATTGGTAATAGAGCTATTGCTTTTGGCTCGCGAGTGCAAGAGGCTGCGGATGGCAACGTTATAATGGTAGAGGGCAAACGTCCCTCTGTCCTGCTTGTCATTAGATAGCCGAGTGTTTCGAACTGATTTGGGATCATCGATGTAGGCTCTGTGCATGGCACCTACAGCGATGGCAGCATGACGAACACACACTGCCGTTTGGGAAAAGAACATCAAAGTGCGAACCCAAGCGGTGGACGCGCGACATTCATTTAACTGCGGCAGCGTGCGGGACTCGAAAAATTGCAAAGCACTCCATTCTTGGGGATTGGCCAGGGGCAAGATAAGGGGAGGATTAGGGTTGCGATCGAGGGCGATTGGACCGGAGGCGCGCTTTTCCCATGAATCCCGTTGAGCTTGAGTTTGACTCTGGCTGTCGGAGTAGGCGACATGATCTAAGGAACTCGGTTGGTCGTAGCCATCACACTGACGACCGGTCGAGACACACTTTTCACAGTGAGGCTTAGATAAATCACATTTGATATGTCGTATTCTATCTCTCCATGTTAGTAATCAGAGGCGATTGACGCGATATCTGAATAAACCCCAATGCAGAGAGTTTCAAGAGTTGAAGAGTTGCTGTTCCTCACTTGCATGTCTTGCACCCTTGGCGTGATTTGGGGGCGAACTTTCTTGGCCGCTTTCTCCAGGCGTATCGGGCTTCTGGGGCGGTGGATACAGAACCCTCGCTTCTCTGCGTCTCCCCCATCATCGTCGCCTGACTAATACTCCGCGGCCACCATGCGTATATGTTGTCGTTGATTGCAATTACCTCTTCAAATTAGTGCCCCGAAGCAAGAAACTTTATAGGTCAGTTCGTACGGCTACAGTTGCTTAAGCGTCATCTCGATCATCTTATACTTCACCTAGGACTTGGGACAGACAAGCTAAGTTAGGTTAGTGAGGTCGTTAGAAGATCCTACTCCATTCATGGTTAGTTCCCGATGATGCTGGTCCAGAGCTGGCCGTATCTCTCATTGGTTGACTCGTACAAATGGAGTGCGCCAAGCTTCGTCTGCACCAATCAGATCACTGAATACAAGCACTCAAAAATCTAACCCGAATGAATAGGGGTCGAAGTTCAAACCCGCCAGGTCTCCCCTTGACATCAACCGCGGTGCCTGCCAAGACTGCTCAGGGTGAGGCTCAGGTGAGAAAATTTGGTGACAGCTTATATGACCGAGAATATACGAATCGGCCAATGATAATCCCTCAACCGTCGTCATGTCTCCCCGGACTCATGCGCGATTTCTGGAGGCTCACAAGTGTAGGTGAGCCTCACTAGTCACGGGCCCGGTTGAGTGATTCGGGCTGAGCGGCAATGAGACAGGGGAAGTGGTTTCCGTATATAATCTGAGCTCTTTCGACTTTCATGTAATGAAAATTTACACATAGCAACATCAATTTAAGACGTGAGAAACTGGACTCATGAACGCAATGGCCTCCTTCTCGCGCCTCCTCACGCTAGGTATAGCGGCACTTGGTGCCTCGTCTGCTACCTGCACACCGACGACGAAGATGGTGTATGGGTTTGAGACCGTAAGCTCTTCTAATATCACTTGCGTTATGGTACATAACTAATATTCGGCATATGATAGATCAAACCGTCTCCGAAACTGCACTGGGTGCCTTGCTTCGATCAGTTCTCTTGCGCCAACTTGGAAGTTCCCTTAGACTATGCGAACCCAAGTCTAGGGACAACACATGTTGCCTTCATCAAATTGGCAGGGACCAATGCGACAGAGAATTCGGAGAGCATACTCCTCAACCCAGGTGATCCTCCTCTCCCCGATCTCACTGGTATAGATTATTGGGTAAACGTCACTAACTAGCGATGCTAAGGGGGGCCTGGTGGCTCGGGTGTTCAGCTGCTGCTCACCTACTCCAATCTCACCGACCAGATATTCGGGACACAATACAACTATGTCGGCTTCGATCCTCGAGGCGTGAACAACAGTGGGTTGGTACTTGACTGCTTCTCTGGTAACGTTGCCGCAAGGGCCGAGTTCAACAGGCTTCATCGAATCGGTGCCACGAATGTGTCATCCGAATCCTTGGTGAACCAATTCTACTCGGCTCAGGTGTACGGAGAATGGTGCAATAATGCTGTCAAGAAAGACAACCCTCTCGCGTGCTATGTCACGACGCCAGCTGTGGCTCATGATATGCTCGCTTTCGTCGAGGCAGAGGCTAAGTCTCTTGGCAAACCCGTGAAAAAGTCGAAGCTTTGGTATTATGGAATTTCGTACGGCACTGTCCTGGGCGCGACATTTGCATCCCTATTTCCCGACCGTATCGGGCGAATGGTTCTTGATGGTGTAGAGGATTCGAAAGAGTACTATACGAACAACTGGAGAGTCGATCTCGAACAAGATGATGAAGCGCTTGATGAATTTTCGACATTCTGCTTCCAAGCCGGTGCCTCCAACTGTTCGTTCTGGGGGCCGTCGGCGAAGGATGTATCGACTCGGTTTGACAAGATCATCAGCGATCTCAAGCACACCCCGGTCCCGCTATCCGGAATCGGAGTCGAAGGTCGCAACGTGCCGAGCTTGGTAACATACACTGATATCAAAGCCTTCCTGATTGCCGCTATATATGACCCACTGTCATCATACCCGGTGTTAGCAGATCTTCGTAAGTAAGATCCGAAGCAGTGTCATTTCAGGCGCTTCCACCACGGTCTACGGGAGTAGCTGCCAGCTAACTCGCCGCAGTCCATCAGCTAGAAAACGGCAATTTTTCCTCCCTGGCAGGGTACTTCCACTCTTACGACCTCAAGGAGGATTCCAGCAACATCATTAAATGCGTCGACTCGTACCAAAGAAACGCCCTCGTCACCTTTGGCGACTGGGTTGATTACGTCGCTTACGCGACAAACGCAAGTCGATACATCGGCGACATCTACCCCCAATACGCCGAAACTATTCTATGCAGAGGATTCAAGCCTGATGTGCCTGATAGTTTAATATTCCAAGGTAACCTGCATTCAGATCCGATTTCCAAAGCCGGGCTGACTTGTCACTTGTATCAGGATCCCTTCCGGCGTCTGCTCCTAATACTTCATTCCCGATTATATTTGCCAGCAACACTGTTGACCCTGTGACTGCTTTAAGCTCGTGAGTGGCCCTTTTATCTTGCCTTTCTTCATACTCTACATGAGACATAGCCTTGATGGTTAACTGGCGTCTTCTCATCTAGTGCGTTCGACATGTCCAAGCATTTTCCAGGATCGGTGGTCATCAAGCAAGAAGCGGTAGGAGTAAGTACCCGAAAGACACAGCCTGCCGCCCATGCCTGCAGTCTTATTCGCATGATTAT
Organism: Nemania sp. NC0429; assembly: GCA_022578495.1. Classification (NCBI taxonomy): domain Eukaryota; kingdom Fungi; phylum Ascomycota; class Sordariomycetes; order Xylariales; family Xylariaceae; genus Nemania; species Nemania sp. NC0429. The sequence goes on along the minus strand of MU392184.1, from coordinate 284,471 downwards.
CTGACATGTATCCTTCTCTAGCATTCTGTTTCGGGGCAAGGCGGTTCTCCTTGCTATTGGGGACACATCCAGGCCTATTTCGCGGGAACCGTTCCGCCCAGCAACATTACCTGCTCACGATACCTCGTCCCTTTCTTGGATGCTAGCCCCCAAGTGGGTACCATATCGAGGGGCTAATTCTATGATCAAGGCCGCAACTTGAAAGGTTAAGTATCTGTAACGGTACTGATATGCTGCTATGGAGCTTCATATCTGCTTACTAAGACCCCCCAATCTGTATAGGCCAATTTGTACTTTACATTCTGAAATCCGACTCGGGGCAGAAATCTGCCCACACAGCATGTATTTCATGTACTGACTCTTTACATCAATTATTTATCTTCTTCCTGGGCCTCTCAGTGGAGAGAAGGACACGAGGCTAAGGTTGGTTCAACTCAATTAATGGAACAGAGTTGTCACGATTTGGTTTCTTGAACCGCTCACTAGAAGAAATTACTTTCGTGACTCGCATAATCTAGGTAGTCATCTTTTTCATGCTATTTACAACTTCCAGAAAAGGTTACAGTCAATGGCAAGGCACTTTTCGTTGAGGCTGCAGGCTGTCAGGTCACAGTGCCTCGTGATGTGAAAATGTTATTCGCGGCTGATAAACTTCGTATAATATGTCGTAATGGGTGGAATGATCAGTGGGGGCATTGTCACGCCGGGAGAATAGGCCAAGAGTCCAGATGCTTCCAACGCATATGGGGATCCCATTGGTACACGAGAGCTTCAGTATGCTTGGGACTAGCTTCTGAGAATGTATAAAGGAGGCTATTGGATCTAGGTATTGTACACGATAGTTTCTAAATTCATGTTAATTCAAGGAGCAGGCTCGTCTAGACCCACTATCTGTGATGCATATCGTCTGAAGCACTGATCACTTGAAGCATGATATAGAACAGCGATACCTACCATGGATGAAGCATGATGTCATTGGCTGTCTATTTCTCACTCGATTATCCTGTGCCATCCTAGCGAGACACAACATTGCGAACGCGACCCCACACTGCCCCTTCCTCGTAATTCGAAAGAAAAGGGGGGAAAGGCAAATGACATGTGGAGTCTGTTCCTTGGAATTGATAAGAGTGTCAGGAAAATCTATTATTTTTCCTGAGAACTCGCTAATGCGTTCCAGGAAGAGGCGGAAAACATGTAGATAGGGAGGTCATAATTGTGTTAGCAGGTGGGGGCGGTCGTAGTTTCGGTCAAGGTCAGGTTTAAGGCTGTAAGTTGTTAGCTGCGGCGGTGAAAGCTTATATGCAGCTGCGGCCTAGACTCCCACTTCAAATGATGACACGTCCTGCAGGCCAGCTAGGGCCGTCGAAGGAATGGAAACTTTACCACGCCAATCGGTTTTTAAGATCAATCTCCCAATTTAGGGGCTGAGAACAATAGGCGGCGCACCGTGGAGAATCATTTAAGAGGGATAGGGCGGTAATAGTATATAAAATCATAGATCAGATGGAATAATAATAAATGAATGTCAATTTCAATACATTGGGGTATAAAACGTTCAATATGTGACCAATTGGGTCTCTCGATGTAACAAATTGCTTCAGTGTATTCCCGATCCTTCTATATCTTTCAAGTTAACCCTGCCACACTTCCACGATGACGTCGGGCCTCTTGTGTTTCCGACCCTTTTTCGGTGCTGAGTGTCTCGACTCTCTAGAAGATCTCTGGCTTTCCGAAGACTCGTTCGAGTGATTTGCCGAGAATGCAACTCTACGAGAACTGGCGATAGGGTGTCGACTCCGTCGCGGGCTAGAGTTGTGTAGAATCTCGCTGTTGGGAATCCACTTGCGGATAGTGTTCTTGAAATAAGAAGTAGGTACTCCCAGATCCATAGCATCTCGAATACCATAATTCATTTCTTCTATGTAATCATCTCGAGCATGACCGCTTCGGCTGGTTTTCGCGCTCATGTAGACCATAACGTCGACTATGGTGTACCCTCGGTGCTCCTCGGCCGCCATCGAGAGGTGTCGCCCCGTTCTGGTCACTTGCATTGGGACTCCATCGTGAACGAGATCCTGAGTATGGACTTGCAAGTTGTATGAAGCTTTATATAGGCTGACACATTTGATCATTTTCGAAATTCCTCCGTCCTGTTCGCGCTCGCTTCTGTCGAGATTTATTTCGTCGTCGTAGGTGGTCAAACCATACACTAGGCCGTGAACCGTGAACCCGCTCCGAGGGACGATATTGGCGATACCCCTTTGGTTGATGTACCAGTAATAGTCTGGCAAAACTGCGCGCCCAACATAGTAGCTGTCAGGGCATAGCTCGGCCATTCGCGCTAGCCAGAGGTTGTTGCCATAGGCAAAGTAGAGCTTTAGTACAGGCATTGATGTGTAGAAAAAGCCGGGGACGCCGCAGCTTGACTTGGGTAGTGTGGGGAAGTATTTTACCGACGAGTGAAGGATAGTGATCAGAAATCAAGAACAAGCGTAGAAAAGACGCGGATCAATTCGCAGTCTTTAAAAGCACATGAAATCATGATGATAGGCGGCTCTGCCTGCTTCAATATGGTTTATTGTACACACTCACAGCCCCGGGGCTGTACATGCCGTCATAGCATCAAGAGATATAATGCAGCTCCGCCCCATGGCATCGGGTACACCGCACGACTAACGCGGGGTTATAAGCCTTTGATTCGAATGACCTGCCGCACATGCAGCGCTTAGATAGTTTCAACCTGCAAGTCCATTTATCGCATTCGGTGCATCCGTTGAAGCAGATGAGAGCATATCACCGAAAACCATTCAGTTTCAAGCGTCGCAGTGATGCGATCCTACAACATAATAACTGGAAAGTAGGCTGGCATTGGTATAGCAGTTTGGCGGTGAGCATTGCATTGTCCACTCGGCAAAGCCTGTACCATCGCCGACAAGTTGGAGATTCATGGAACATCGTTTTCTGGTGTCTACCGTGAGAAGTATCATTGCACACTGTGTTTCGATCCCCCCTAAAACGGACTCGAGGGCTCATGCTTTTACGGTATGCTTACCTAAAGGCGCTTAGGAGATCTTGGAAACACTCTGAAAGATGCTCGTTTCTACTGTAACGACTCGCCTAGCCTTAACGCGCTCCTCGTTGAAGCCCTGATAGTTGAAATTGGTGCCAGTGATTGATGTATCATATGTTATGTTCATAATTACCCTTGGGGATGTTTCTCGGCCTGAAATTCCGCCTTTCACTGCATTGCCGACCTTCAAGTTGCAGTAGCAGCAAGTGATATGTCGCATATACAAGGGTCATTTATAACATCAGTGCCTGCTTAAGGTGTGAACGAGTTTGCCAGTGAATATCCACAGCCCCACGGAGCTAAAAGATTCATAATATGGAGTTCTAGGCTTGAACGAGGTATTGTTTTCCCTTTTCCCTCCTACGGAATATACCATGACGCTGTTAAGCCCGTTTTTATGATAATTGATTTCATGTCTATCCCTGATTTGTACTATTATAGGGCAAAGAACTATGGTGTCAGTTATTTTAAATACAAGGCAAATGTTCCTACATGGCAGGCAGCAACTAAAACCATCATTTCTTTGGTACACATAAAATAAAGACGTAGAATATAAAATGCAGCTGAAGAGAAAACCGGGTAGATTAATGACCCTTATCCTCTTGGCACGGCCGCCGGTGGAAGTATCTCATTACCTCTCACACAGATAATATTTCATTTGCTAGTGGTACCAACAGAAAACTCAACAGAGGGAGAGTGTCTAGTTAACTTTTGTACTAGAAAACGCGAGTAGATCTAAGTAGATCTAAAGAAGGTAAATAATAAGGGATTTAGACTACCTGGAAACTGCTTTCTGAAATGACATCATTGTTAGCTTAAGTTATCATATTTGTAATGACCATTAAGTGGCGGTCAGTAAACGGGTCTTACTTCGATGCAAGCGCAACCTAGCACACTTTCTAGCTATACATAATACATGCCCCCTAAGCAAGGTTTATCATTGGTACCAAGAAATCGGTAGGAACACCGTGTTCACTATATTGTGCGATCGACTTTACTTCTATCATTGCACTTGCCTACAGGTATGTGGCGGGAACTATGTTCTAGGCGGGGAAGGTTGCATGAATAGCCAAAACCGGTGATGGGGGCCGGTGAATTAATACTGGCTATACACGCCAACGTCACTCGGCAAGCCACTCATAGGTTTCTTTTGGCGATCTTATCTGTAATTATCTCAATAAGCGAGCCCTCTCACGGGAATGCCAGTGTCAAAGGTGGCGCGGGTGCAGCACATACGTGCTATGTGCATAATCTTGAATGTACCAGTCAATCATTTGGAGAGTTTGTTAGTATTGGTACTTGAGCTGCACGGAAGGGACCGCTTCCAGTGGTATATGCCCCTACTATATTCGGCAAAGAATTCCGACCGAAAATTTGTGGAAGATCTGGTGGAAAGAGGTAAACATTGACTCGGGGGTAAATAGTAGGATAACATACTGGGCAGCCAAATCAGAAAGGCCTACTTTGGGGTTCTACGTGCTGTTTCTAGGGCGAGTACGCATTTTGTCGAAACCGATAACCCTTTCAGCTACTGCAGGCTGCGATGCTGTAAGCGGAATTAGAATACCACCTCAGGCAACCATTACACAGCCGAATGGCATTCATAGGCGCTCGTAATCACGATCTAGTGATCTCGGAAGGGCGTCCAAGTTTCCCTGTGCTGGATTGAAATGAAGGACGGAACAGTAGGTTTCGGCTTATCCTCAAGTTGAGGTGACTCTGACTTTAAAGGGTCCCATCAGAGTTCGTCATATCAGGAGATACAGCGTGTTTATGACTGAGTAGGGAATATTCCTTTTTATCCCTGTGTTCTTGCAGACACGCAGAACAACAGAGAACCACCTCACTCTTTTGAAAGCTTGTTAATGGCATGTTAAACAGCCTTGAATTCTTTCTTGCGGTCATTTGGCCTTCGTAAGTCGAAGCAATAATATCTCCCTTGCTTTCGGGTTCCCATCTCGGACTAGAATCTGAAAGTAAGACGCCTGACGAAGTACGAAAAAAAAAGTATGAAAAGCAGCAGCAGAAGCTCAATCAAACCAGAGGTCGATTGAGGAGAGTAAAGAGAAATTAATAACCAATTGGAGATGTGGCCAATTATCCTATTGAGTTGGCGTGGCGGACGGATTCCGCGGCAAGACAACTTGAGGATATAATATCGGTGGCAGCTACGGCGATGCCGAGCGGCAGGTGTGATGGCATGCTTCGGATCTGCATGGGACGCATATGGATAGCTTGATCTTGTTCTTTTGATCTGATATGTCAATTGTTCGTTACCAAAATGGCTGAGTGGATATCTCTGGAAACTCTTCGACTAAGCTAGGAAGCCTTCCGCCATGCTTACTAATAAAAGAGCTCGTTGAGTATTACACAGGCAATTAATCGGGTGATATGGATATAAAGTCTTCAAATCAGAGCATGTAACCGCTAGATAAACTGACTCGACTGCAGTCAAAGATTAAGGAACTGTCACTGCTTCGTCGCTGACGACGTCTAAGTCAGCCAGGTCCTAACCCTGCAACCAACCAAGTCCTTCACTGGCAGCTCTACTGCGACAGCCATTTGGGCTGGCGTCTGGTTGCTGATTATAATATTCTACAGAGTCCTCCATGAGGGCGAATTTGGACCAATGGGCAGATGGCGGATGGGCACTGCTAGACAGAAACTGGACGCCATGCGGGAGATAGGTCGGAATATGGTTATGACGAATAACGTGTGCGGGAAAAGGAAGCTAAAAGACGCAGACGCCATAGCAGAGGTAACACGTAGTCTTCAATACTGAGCTGATGTGGAAGAGGAAGAGAGTCTTAGAAGAATGCTACGCACCAAGACGCGTTACATGTTGGGGCGGATTTAGGTGTTAGATCCATGCCGGTCTTAATATGCGCCATACTACGTACGAACGAACACCCAGCAACGGCCTAGTGCACAACATCTAATGTAGCCAAGCCCAAATAGGTTAGTATGCCCGCTAGCTCGGCACGGGCCGTACCGGCAACGGGACTTGGTGTGAACTCTTCCAGAGGCAGGAGGATTTTACAAGCTAGCCCGCGTGAGAGAAGTTTTCAAATTCGGCGGCCAAATACACACCCTAGCAGTTATCAACACTTCTACTAATATGTTTAACATTGTGATGAGAGTCAGAACTACATCTAATGCTAGCTAGTGAGTATGATATGTTTCCTCTATTACGATAAGAAACATGCACTCGCCTCCGCGCCCTGAAGACCGAAACAAGACTTGCACTGCCGTCAGACCTCAAAAACTACTCTAAGAGCCTGTTGTGTAACGCGGACAGAGTCGCAAGCTGCCCGGTTTGGATAGCCCCTTCGTCAATCCTACTCTCACGCAAGTTGTAAGAATAAGCCACTTATAAAGCCTCCATGCTATAGAATAAAACATTATACTTCTTTTGTTAATGTTTTGGCTCACAGAACGCCATTGTCTTGGTTTATGTAGGTCATCATTATGAGTCGTGCCATCAATACCTAAAAACAAACATACCATACTCACTATCGGTGATGATAACAGAGATTCTAGTCCACAGTTTAGGAAAAATAGCCCTGATATCGTGCGCGGTGCGACAGTCCGAATAGTCCCACCTCGTCTTTCAAAACTCTCTGATCAGCCATCAATTCCAGCTTTCGAGACTCTTACCCACATATCCTCCTCCACAAAAACGCTATAACTCCGAGATTTCCACGGGGTCGTCGGGCTTCCCACCTGGAAATCGAAAGCGCGAAGTAACTAAGAAACCGCGTAAGTCAAAGTGTTAGGGCTTGCTGGCAATGCATGCACGTACCTCAAAACACGCTTTGTTGAGCTCCATAAATGCCACTGGCCTCCCTGAACACTGAAACCTACCGTAGCCAAATCCCAGCTCCACAAGCCTTTCCATCTCCGCCCGGCTTTCTTCATCGGCTTCAGTAAAGCGTTCTGGGCGGAAAATTGCGGCATCGTCTCCAAAATGGGCGGTCGAGGAGAAGAGGGAAGCAGTGTTCGTTCCAATCGCTGTACCACCAGGGATGAACTTCCCATGAATCGTATCTCCTTCTGGTGGTACTACTTTGAAAAAGAGGGCGGGTGCAGGTGGACGAATCCGAAGACCTTCATATACAACAGCCTTTAGACACGTCAGCTCCGATTTATACTGACTCTTCATAAACGCACCTGGAGATACGGAATGCGCTTTGCTTCTTCGAACTTGATGGGACTGGAGGCCTTGCTGTTGATCACGGCGTCTCGTATTTCTTGCTTGAGCCTGTTATAAACTCTAGGACAGGTCATAATATGAAGCATAGTGACGCGTATAGCTGAGGCTGTTGAATCAGACCCCGCGACGATCATGAAAAGACCCTCAATCTCGGCTTGATCCCGGGTCACACCGTTGCGGATCCATGAGCCCTATGTACCCATGAGAAAGTACTTCCATCGTTGAACGCATACGCAAGGCTTACCAGTAGATCTTTCTGGGGCTTTGCATCTGGCTGATATCTCTTACTGACATACTCTCTTGCCACTCTGTAAGCACGATTAGCACAAGTGCCCATTCAGCTAACCTAGCGTCTACTACCTACCCCATAAGCTTCCCCATGCCTTTTCTATCCGTCACTGACGGGCCGAATAGTTTTAGAAACAGCTTGGACAGAATGATATCTCGTATGAAAGGGACGTCAACCGCCATTGCAACTTTGGGCCAATTTTCGCGAATCTCCTTAAGAAAGCCATAGAGGTCTTTGTTGGCTTTTAAATATCCATATTCCTGACCGAATGCGACTTTCGTGATTACGTCCATAGTGAGGTAGCTCATCAAGGGCACCAAGTCTATGAGGCTGCCGGAGTCGTTGCCGGTATCATGTGACAAAACTTGTCGGATATGATCAATCAGCGCAATTACTTGCTTGTCGATGCCCTGCTCTAGAAGTGGAATCTCACGCCCGCCAAATGAAGCCCCCATTTGAGACTTCATTCTGTCGTGTGTTGGTACATCCAGCGTATTGAACATGGAATCGTGATACGGATTGAGCCGTGCCCCGAAATACCACCTGTCCTTACCATACGGTCCCCTGACAGCGCCAAGTCGCCTCAAAATCTCTGCATCATCCGTTGTTAGCTCATTCGGGCCGACGCGAACCAGCGGACCATATGTCTTGCAGAGGTCCCGAAAGACGTAATACTGTCGCGCTCCTTGTGCTGTTAGAGCCAGCCACGTATATGAGAACTTCGACAGGAACGGCCCTGGAATATGTCGCAGCCTATACCAAGCGATGATAGATGAGGTAAGATACCATAATAAAAAGCCACTCAAAGTGAAGAGAGCGAAGTCTGCTCCCGATAATGTTTCCGTCAAGAACGACATGATTGCCGTCGCTAGTTTTCCTCGGCCTTGACGCGCAGAAGGGAAATGTCAGCTGGAAATATGTATTTCGTGGAAATCGTGGGGTTTTAAAAGCATCACTATTCAATTGAGTGTCTCAAACCATCCTACCGATGATAATATGCCGCTCTGGGGTTACACGATCGGCCGTTACATACACGGCGGGCAACGTACCGATTGGTGTAGCCCTGGCGGGGGCTTATATCTACAGGCTACTTTTCTCAAATCAAACGATGACAACAGGCTGGTAGTGCATATGTATGAAACTAGCAGCGACGGTCAAGGCCTAGATCCGACTTTCCTACGGCACTGACAAGCATCATGTTTATCAATATAGCGAACCAGGCAGCGTTATCAGATGGTTGACGCGTCATGGCAAGCATGTGTAAGACATAGGACGCTCCAGACCCTGCTTGGGCACATCTTCTCGTTCACCCTTTTGCGTGCTTATATATTTCATAAGTACCTGGTCTCACACGTAGATAAAGTAGCGAGTGGTATATAGATAAAATTGTCCCTTCGACGTATATGAGGATGTGATAGATTAATTGCTTACTTCATCATGGTGGGTTGTCTCAATACCGAGTGAGAAGGTTCACCGTTCTCAATGCCACTCAGCCAACCCTGTGGCACTAAGATCAAACGCAACAACTGTTGCGTAGAGTTAATTTAAGGGGCGCATAAAGTGACGTAAATACAGTGTTGCAGCTCCTTGCAGTCGCACTGCTGTCTCCTTCTAGTGGAGTGGAATAAGACAGTGCTTCAGACGGCATAAGATCATGAATCCTCGATTCGGATTAGCCTGCTTCTAGGCATCTATCCACAATATTGAGGGCCAGAGGCCCTTTACATAAATATTCAGAACCTACTAAGTACCTAGTCTGTACTCCACAGGCGTTTCCTACACCAATCATCAATGGTTTTCTGCCCGCATTGATAAGATCCTTGACATATTGGAGCAGAGCGATATCACCGATCCCACCAGGCATCAAGTGGCTGATTTAGTGGCTAGAAAACACGCCAAGACTTTAGAACACAACATCCCCAATGCATCTACTGTTTTGCCACCTATTGTTGAGGTATTATTGTTTTTCTTGTTTCTTATGAAGGAGGCGGCGACAGCGCCTCCCTATAGGGCGGCAGATACACCGACAACAGTGTATTCTCCGTTTTAATGTCCACTCTATTATGACATCAGCTAGCACCAGGCTGAGTACAGGCGGGCGTATGTCGAAGACCCTCATACACAACAGCCTATGGATGCATCAGCTATTGATTTATACTCAGCTTATGCGCTTTTGATAATCGCACCTAGAGATAATACGGTATCATACGCTCTGCCTTTTCCAATCCAACAGCGCTGGAGACTTGCTGTTAATTACTGCGTCTTTCTGCGTCTTATCTTTTTTCCTGAAGCTGGTAAGTTTACCGTTTATATGGCGACCATATAAGCAACTGTAGGCAGTTAAAAAGTCCGATTTGACAACGTTTTACTTTTGGTAATGTATTCGTATTCCGCTTCAGTTCTACTCCGTAATAAAACAATTATAAATATTCACCTAAGCAGCGTGAAGCTGAGTACTAGGGCATGATTTGATGATTATGATGAATAGCCAGTCTACGCTTTAAGCAATGAGGGTGTCAGGAGGGCGACCAGGGGACGAAGGTAGTGCAACTGAATAGACAGCGAATAGGTTTATAGTAGCAGAATAGCAATATGAACACAGGTGGGGTAGCTACCACCATGTGCATGAAGGCCATTGGGGTGGGGGTCTGTAGAGTGACCCATTGGGGACGGGTATTTATAGGCCGACAAGACTCCTACCAAAACTTGGACACCGGTTACTCAGTTTTTTTTTTGTTTTTTATTCAACAAACTATTTATCACCGACTGGTCTTGTAATTTGCAGAAAAGTCCGAACAGTCAAAGAGAATCCAAAGCCTCATGCTTCTTATTGCCTACCTACACCCTTCAAACTCAAAGTCTTAGCAACATCAAAATGGCATCGCCCTCGCCGGTTGAGAGAGTTGCTTTGTGGGAATTGAACACTGAGGTTGAGAACGAGTCAGTGCTTCTTCCCAAGTCTGCTCTTCCATGCATCCACACCTCCGGAGTCGTGGAAATTGGCATATTTGAACCTCCAGCAGACATCCGGGTAGCTGTGCAGGAAAGGGATGCCAAACTTGGCGGCAAGTATCACTGTTCGTTACCTACCACTGCCCCTATTCTAGGAACATATCACTCAGAGATTATTCCACAGCGGTTGTAAAGCTATTCTTTCTACAGGAGTCTTCAGAGACCTGGACTACCGCGACTGGGTGGCTCCTGAGTACCGACGTCGTGGTCACTTCTGCACACTGCGTATATGGTAATGGCAAGCGAGCAGTGTCTGTCAAGGCGTTTCTCGGCTACGACCCCAGCGGGGAGGGCTCCCAGCAGCGATCAGTAAGCCGGATTGTACTGCCACTTGACTGGATCGATAACGGAGCCGAGCAGCGCGACGTGGCATTCTTACATCTTGATGCTCCGTTCCAAAACATCAGCCCGCTCGCTTACTGCACGACTGAGGTTAATGCTCATCACGATGTTACCGTCGTAGGCTTTGCCGCGGATCTACGCGAAGATGGGGAGCCTGGTGCGAGGATGTATGAGATGGCAGTAAGCCGTGACATCGATCTAGAACATACTAAGTGGAATATGCTGGCATACCAAGGTGACCTCCACGGTGGTAAGTTACCTGTTTTCGCATGCATGCAGTTCCCTAGGGCGACTTTTTACTGATCTGGCCAGGATTTTCCGGATCCCCCGTCATACGAGATCGTGACCTTACTGTCATTGGGGTTCATTGTCGAGGTGGAACCTTCAACTCGGCAGTGGCCATTGGCGGAGCTTACGGGGTCAGATTTGAGATTTACGAGAAGGTTGCGCGTTCTCTCGAGGGGAACAAAGGCCTTGGCTCTGGCCTTGACGTCAAGACCCACGATACTGAGGAGTGGTTGAAATGTCTTGACGTATCAGAGAGTGTCTAGGCTTATCTCGAGTCACATTTTCTCTCAGGAGGCAGCGGATCAGGTGTCAACACCACGTAGTCGTAACATAGCTTGAATGCAACTTAGAATCTCCCCAGCCATCCCATTCACTTAGTTGCTCACTCCATTAAGCATATGACTCAGTAGCATTGCATTTGGTTTCAGGTGCTAAAGTTCATTCTCGACTTCCTATTTCGAAACCCACGGCTTCAAAGTACAGGCCACGACTTGCTCGCGCATGAAAAAAAACCTCATGCGCTGTTTAACTTGAGCAACCTTTATATCCACAAATGTCACCGTCCCCTCACTGCGCCTTTGGAAGCTCGCCGCATGACATCAAAATCTCTATCCCATTGGCCGCCATGCATCTCGACCCAGGAATGAGGATGTGCCCGCAGTTGAAGCGCGGTTGATCGAGAGCCTGTTGTTGTGTCTGTGCCATGCGCGCGCTGACGATCGGTTCAATGGCTGGCTGAGAAAGTGGTATGTTCTTACAATCAAAGAAGGTTAATTCCGGATTCTTTGCTGATAATATTGAGTTTCCGCCCATTTGGGGAAGGGTGGAGGTTTCAGTCAAGCTGAGTCGTCATGCAGCAGCTGAACCTACTTTCCACATTCGTGGAGGCGGCTAATAGCCTAATCCGGCGAGCGCCGATATGACGTCCACCATTGACTCAATTGAATCTTAACAGGATTAATAAGGTTATTCCTTTTCATTTCTCCCGGTTTTCTGTATTTTCAAATAGGAGAGAGATAGGAGAGCCGTTGAAAACGGTCATAGTGTAATTATCGACTATGTATTGTTAAGCAGCCACAAAAGGCTCAGCCCATTTGCAGCACCATATTCGATACAGAGTTATAGATGGTTCGCTTGGTCTTTTAAATGTAATTATGCAGCTCAAATCTCATTTGCAAGAAACAAGTTAGACATGCTAAGAATCAGTTTGCAATCTACTATTCGGATTAACCGACAGCTGCAAAGTTTTACAGCTGTGTCCTGTCAGTGAAGCTAAACTACATACATTCACTCCTCAACTGATTCCAGTAGCCAACACAGAAAATATATGTGAAAATTAGGTACCGAAGAGTTAAATTCACTCAGATCTAGTCTTTTCCCTGACGTTTTCGATATTGTGGCTAACTGGGACTGATGATATTATGGGCTTACGGTTAGATCTTAAACTATAATAGGTGGGCAACGAGTTTTCTGAGCTGCATAAGCGGCAAGTGCTGTATCACAAATGTTCCCATATTTCCCCTTTAATTTCTAGGTAACCTACTAGGCATCTAGCAAAGTATTCATCGTTCACGTTGTATTCATTAGGTACACCCAATAGACAAATGCACCCATCGACGTCGCCTATGTTTATTTCTACATGTAAAATAAAACTTGGATATTTATTGAAATAAAACAACGCCTATTTATAATTATAATCTCTAACCGTCTAACTATCACCTGTTTCATCTCTTTGCTTTTACTCTTGAACGTTTTGATTCTATTTGGCTGCAAAGTAAGCAAGTTTCGTGTAAACATAGGGGGTGTACAATTTTATTTGTCTAGTGATTTTCTTATTACTGCCGTATTTTCACTGCTACATTTCTACTAAAGGGAGTGATATGTTACTTGTATGGTTACTTCTACGCCAAGATCTTTCAGCGTATTCTTCAAAGCTGATTCCTCGGTGGCGTAGCCAATATTCCCTTGTACAGACATATTTCCGTCTTGTGTTGTAGTATAAGTGCAGATATCTTAGGCGAGTCTCATGTTTGCGGACCATCTGCTCCTATGACTCTCCTCTTGTTGTTGGTGGTGTCCTCAGCACCCGCAAGGTGCAGATCGATGTTGGAAGCCGCGTGATATGTTGAGATTTCCATGAATGAACATGCATGCTCTCTGAAAATGGAAACAAACTCCGCCGTGTGGTAACTCTGTGGGCGTGGCAAGAGATGTACGACTAGACTTCATCCGTTCGATGATTCCGGAGCAACGTTCTAATCAGTCGACCTAACCACTATATAAATAAGACTGTTCTCACCCTTCATTCTGATTCTTTACCACACGCACCATCATCCTCATTGCTCAAGCTTCGCCTTCGCTCTCATATACTCACAAGACTATTATTACAATTCTGCCTCTGCCCTCTCCACCACAATGTCTGGAAAATTCATCAACAACCCTGATGTCCTGCTGGGGCAGCCCCAACGCCTCATCGACAACAAGTCGGAACGCGCGGCGGCTACTTCGGTAACCACTCCGGTCTATTTCTGGTATTTCGACAATGTTCCCACTACAGAATGCAGGTTGCCTGCGTACTCCCAGAACATGCCGCGTGTACATGCGTCTCTGCCTGCGTCCGAATCTATCGTCAATGCTGTCGATGGAAGGGTCAAAGTCAATCCCAAGGATTATGAGGAGGTCGACGGGAAGTATCGAGGTAATTATGTCGAACCCTCTCTAATAGCCCGATGGACTGACAAGTTTGCGTGATTAGCTATCGTGAAACTGTTTCTCCTTTATGAAGGACAGGTCGGAGAGAACGTGTCGGACGATCAGGCCTCCTGGGCCATGGCTACTGGCTGGCTTGTTTCCCAGGACGTCGTCGTTACTGCCGGCCACTGCTCATACGACTACTCTCGTGGCCTCGGTCGACTTGTCAAGGTAAAGGCATTCATTGGCTATAGCGGGCGCGAGAGTGTGAGTAATGGCAAAGTCAAAGCCCGCTGGGGTTCGGCGATTGCCACTACCGACGGCTGGATTAATACGGTAGGGGGTAAAGAGACGGGGGACGTCTCGTTCATCAAGCTCTCGAAGGCGTTTGACGCTTCTGAGGTCAGCAAAGTTTATACTTGGACCGAGACTCCGATCTCCCGCGACGCTGCGGAGCTTGGAGTTGTAGGTTATCCCGGCGACATCATCAACGACAAGGGTGAGAGGGGTGCCGTCATGCACGAGATGTTCAAGAAAACCGATTTCAACTTGGACAAATCGCAATTCCACATGTTGCAGTACATGATTGACACCTTTGGAGGTAAGCTTGGCTCAGTCTTTCTCTAACATGCTCCTTGTTCTACACTAGACCTCGCGTGAAATGCTCTCGGACTGACGGAGCTGGCAGGAAACTCCGGATCTCCCGTCTTCATCAAGGACGCGGATAAGCTTAACGCCGTCGGTGTGCATGTTCTCGGCGGCTACAACTTCAACTCGGCATCCGTGATCGGCGGACACTATGGCAACCGATTTTTGGCGTATTTTAAAACAGCCGCCGCTCTCAACGGCACCGAACCCACCGGCTCTACCCATCCAGTCGCTACCAAGACCTGGCTTTGGATGTACAACCAAGACACTACCGAGTCGATCGATGAGACTGTTATCGCAATGTTGAACACTACCCGAGCCGCCGCCAAAACCGTCACCGAAGACATTGCGCCCGAGATCCTCGACGATGAAACGGCTATAAACTGGGGCCCTAAAGCTGGTCCCCAAATGGGCATCCTAGCCCATGCTGCGATCGCAGCTGCGGGAAAGCTTGCCGCCGATAGCGTTACAGGAACCAAGGTGGAAGCTCTTGCCGAGACGCGCCCGTACGACGGCGTCCTTGGTCGCGCAGTCCTTGCGGAATGCGCGTTGCAATGTTATCATGACCTGGTACCCTCGCAGCAAGAAGAGTTTACCGAGTTTCTGGGGCCAATCGTGGCGGGTCTTACGCCATTTGTGACAAAGATTGCGCCACGTCTACTTAAGGGACTAGTTGTGCCCGGTTCCAGGCTCCTACTTTCCAACATGGCAAACAAACTAGACACTGAGAAAAAGAGAGTAGAACGCCCAACCGAGGCGGAAGTAGACACTGGGTTTGGGCGCAAGCTGAACGCGGATGAAGAGAGGTTCCTCAACTTGGTGACGACGGAGGCGGCGAAGGACAGCGAGTCGGTTGAGTCGTTCCTCAGCACGCTCTCGACGATTGGCGACCTTGTTGGAAGCGCTGTCCGAAAGGCCGGTCCGGTTTTGGCGGATGTAGCCAAGGCTGGCCTACCACTTCTTCTCGGAACAAAGGAATCCCTCCCGACAGAGACTTCCACTCTGCTTCCCCTGGCCCACAGAGCAATGCTAGCAGAAGCTTGCCTACAGTCGTTCATTGCCATGCCCGAATCGGATAGCAGGAAGGTGAACTTTTACAAGAAGTTCGTCGGCAAGGTGAAGAAATGGGGACCCAGTATGGTCAAAGCTATACCCTTCATCGCCAAACACGTTGGGCCCGTTGTCAGCGACGTCCTTCGCGAGGGGGCCGCGCAGAAGAAGCAGGAGTCCCTCCTGGACCTAATTCCGATGATATTCGGCTAGGGCGTTGCCACTGGAATCTGGTGGTTGGAATGAACGCCAGGCTTTTTACAGGTCTAGCATCTCCGCTCATTTTTGTTTTTGTTTTCTGTTGAATTTCCTTTGAAACCCAGGTATATGCGAGCAAAGATTGTTCCCCTCGCTGCGATTGTGCAATACCTCGAAAGGGCGGGTCCCAGCTTCACTCGTTTTGATAACTCATATAAGATAAGCAGATAACACTTTCGTTAAATTTACACTTATTTATCTGGCCATCTAACAGCGTCTTGACAACTAAATGTGACAGCCCGCCACAACTGGGTGCAACTAGTTTCAACCACTTAGATATTACCGTCGAAACACAGATGATAGGAGGCCAGCCTACACTGTAGAAAACGAATGGATTTGAGCTCCGACAGTGTTCACTGGCTTCATTGATCGTACACACTCTTTGCACCCTTTAGGTCATCTGACATCAACCCTTATAGCAACATGACACATTGGGCGAGTAAAAACTAGAGTTGAAAGTAGCTAAGTCCACGCCATTTTATTATACAGATGTAATAATAGCCAGTTATTGTTATAAAGCCACCTCTTAATTACTGGTTCGCCCAACAACTTGCAAACCAGCCCATCCGCCTCGGTTTCGAGACTCGTCCGCAAGGCACGCCAGCCTCTGTTGAAGTTGCCCCTTCTCTGCTGCAGAAAGCGCCACTTCGTCGGCTTGCTCGAGCACGAGCTTCAACAGATCCGTTTCTAGGAACATGGGCCAATCAGGTTGCTTGAGCGTGCCTCTCGGCCACTCACCATTGTGCACGAGAGCCCCGCGGACAAATAGGCAGACGAGGTTGATCCACGTCAGTGCGTCTTCGATTGTCTTAGATGCCGAGGCAAGGTTATACTCGACTTTTCAAGAACATTGTACTGTCAGTGCTTATTCATCTTCAAAAAAAGGGGGCGGGTGGAGACAAGGGGGTTTCCCCGATTTTCATGGGAAATGGAAAGAAACAAGGTAACGCGATCCTTCACCTCGGTCACGGCTCTAAATCCCATGTGAAACTTTACTTGCCTAGGTTGGTAAATGCAACTTTTGGGTCGGGTGTCGGATCGACAAGTGGCCAGAAGTTCCAGGCCCGCATGCGGCCCCTTTCGGCACCCTCCGGATTCATCGCCTTCGCGATATCCTCGGTCACTCCCGCCGACTGGATGTCATTGAAGCATCTACTCATGTGAAGGTGCGAAAGGGGCACCCAGATGAGAGGCTGGGCATCAGTATGGACTTCTCCTCCCCAGAGATCCCAGGCAAGCGCGTTAAAGCCGTGGGTGTGCAGCAGGACAGTCTGAGCAATGGCGTTTAAATCTTTCTGTAAAAATACCGGGTTCGCAGCGACGTGGATCTTGGTCGCCCAGAGCTCCGACGGGCTCATGCCTATGCTTCTGATGGCGGCGTAGATCTGACATAGTTGGTGGCGCCAGACACCTTGATTGTAGTAGGAAAGCTTCGGAGAAACGATGTCGAACCAATCTATTTGGGAGTAATTATAGGATAAGTTAGCGGAGCATAGGTGAATCGGAGGATCGTGTAACTGTCTCTTGTTATCATAAGATAAGGGGACACTGAACGTACACCTATCATCAAGATTATCCGTGATGCACCATGTCCGGAAATCGTTGTGCGGCTTCATCTTAATGGTGCAGTTTTGGAGCCCAGCTCCCTGCAGTGCTGCTCGTACAGGTTCTAGAAACCGCCTCCACTGTCGGTCCGTATAACTAGGCGCGGTAGGAGGATAAGGTATCTTCATCGCCAGCTCTATCACAAATATCAGATGTCGAGAACCGGTCTGTGTGCACGGCATCGTGGCCAGGTACCGAGGATGGACGAATGGGATCGGGAATGCAAGATAGACAGAATAGACCGATTCTATGCCCGGATTTCCAAAGAACGTTTTCAAGGCACTATAGTTTCGTCAATATGATAGACACTAGTCGTTTACGGGAAGGCTTTTCGAGTATACTCAATAGCCAGAAGACGATCAAACGCAAGGATTTATGTACGAGTACACGGCAGAAATTGGAAGTTGTTCCATATTCCCCAAATGCCTAACACAGAGGACACATCTGCCTAGATATTTGATAACAGCCTTGCCTAAGATCCTGTGAAGAGATCAGAGTTGCACAGCTGTACAGTAAACAGTGCTTGGAGTGATAGGCATGTGAAGGGGTCTTTCCTCTATTATGATTTCCCAATGCATCGTTCGACGGACGTAGGTCTGGAATCAGGAGGGCCCGACATCCACTGCTGGGAATGTAGCTTATTGGTTGTATTAGCACAGTCCATGAGCCTCCCGGTTGCACATCGATTTCAGATTGATAGTTCGTGATACGGAGGGTTCGCATTTAGTAGCACCGATGTGACTATATTGTGATAGTCCGAGGATCTTCCAGCTCGTCAGAGAGGCACGAGCTCCCTCAAGCTCTATGTCGCCGACCAATACATCAAATATATCAACAATAAACACATATTATAGACACAAGCACGCAGAAAAAACTTTGTCACCGGATATATTAGAGCTAGTGAGTGTTGGTAGCTGACAGTTCGGCATGATGTGAGTGTGGCCGATCTTACGTTGTTGTCCTATCAACTCATCAGTGACTATAGATGTTTAATTGTCTAACTTGAAAACATCCCACCCGTGAGATGCAACCACCCTCTTCTAATTGTCCTCCCTCCCTCTTTCTCCCTCTGTCTTCCACACACACACACACACACCCTTTCGGCCTGTTCCAGGAAAACCAGTTTCCTCAGACTACCTATATTTTTCTTATACTTTAGGGAGACACGAGTAACACAGAGACCAATAGTGCGTTGATTCTGCCCCTGATAGTGAGAGTTTGTAGAAGTACGAACTTTTGTGTGACGGATATGAAAGGCGGCTAATCTCGAATATCGGCTTCTTAGAGCAATAACTGTTCACAGGCATATTCATAAGAAGGAAACCAGTACACACGTTTCCGACGCAACGAGTCTTTTTCCTAGTCTATCATCCCTCTCCGAGACGAATGCTATCGCATCCTCCGCACAAAAAGAGTCCAGACTTTACAGCAGCAAAAACACTCTGCTATTCCTACGCCGCTCAGAAGAGAGTATGTAATCAAGCAGATAAGGCATATCCGTCCAACACCACGCCCTGCGTCCTGTAACAAAAATTACCGTCCTATTTCCGCTAACCCGATTCTTCTTTCTCAGTATCCCGAACCGCGCCAGCTACCTTGATCAAGCGCTGGCGTGTTACACACTCTCCAAATCCCAAAATAGAGTCCTGCATATACTCTTGTATAATAGCTAATATGGAGAGTAGGCGTTTATTGAAGGGTGAATAGTAGGAGGATCCCAAATGAACCCCCGCCGTTGATGTCGAGGATCTCTCGGCCGGCCCTGGGTATGGTGTGTCGGGGCTGATAACAAGTCTTCATAACTATACGGCAGATAGAGCCTCGGGGCATTTCTCTGGCCATCTGACTCTGCCAATGGGAGCGAGGAGGCACTAGAGGAGGTCGTGACTAGGTTTCTCTTCGGAACTTGTCTCGGTGGTGATCCGAAGTCGTCCGCATCACACATCGGCGTACTTTCGCCCGTGGTCGTAGCTGAGCCGAAGCCCTGATGGTTCACAATGTATTTTCGTCTCTCGCGCGTGGTAGCGTTCCAATTCGCCCTTGCCCCGACCCCTTCAATCGTGGGCCTGAATATTGTTATGGCGGACTTGGAGGGCCCCATAGGCTGGACGAGGTCCGATGTCTGGTCAACAGTCTCGATCTCGTCCGAGAGCATGAAGATAAGCGCCGCGAGCAGAACCGCAAGAATCGCGAAGGTGACGAAGGCGGCACCCGCCCGGTCTCCATTGTTGATGGGGCCGTGGTGCCATCTTACCGGATCAACCCGCCCGTTGTCGCTCCCGCCGGCGCCTGGATTGCCCGCGCTGGTCCCGCCGGTGCTATTAGTGACGGGCTGCTTGGCCACCTCGATCATGTTGGCCAGCACGACTTCCATGACGGCCATCTGCTGCCCGACCCCGGTCGTCCCATCCCACTGGCCGCTGTTGTTAGCCCATTTGAGCCCGCACATGCGGCCGTTGTCGCCGCCCGTACACTGCTTCACGGCCGCCTGGGCCGAGTTCCGCAGCAACTTCTTGATGCGGTCAGAGGTCCAGGGCGCCCACTTCGTCGTTGCGGCCATCCATCTGCTCAGGTAGGCCTTGAACGACTGCTGGTCGACGTCGCAGAGGTTTACCGACTCGCACGCGATCTCGATCATCACCTTGTCGTTGACGTCGTTTCCGAAGAAGAAAATCAGCTCCGTGCTGCTCAAGAGACCGTCCACTCGCTCATGCCACTGCGCTGCGTCGTCCGTCTTCTCTGCCTTGAGCGAGTATTCGGCCATGGCGGCGGCCCCAAGGAGGAATGCGCCAACGTTGTACGAGAACTCGTACGGCGTGATGTCGGTGCAGTTGTGTTCGACGGTAGCACCATCGTAGACCCGGTAGCTTTTGTCGATAAAATTGACCCCGACCATCCAGTCCCAGGTCCTCACGGCCCAGTCTGCATACGTACCATTTCCGGTGTAGAGGGCGAGGCGTGCGGCGAGGTTGAAGAAGCACGCCTGCGATATGGAATTCTTGTAGTTGAAACCGTTGTTCCAGGTAAATATCTGCCATCGCAAGCCGCCATTGCAGTACTGCGTGTCCCATCGTGCCGCCTGCGTGTTGAAGACAGCCTGGGCTAATGCTAGCCACTGTGGCTGGCGGTCCTTGGGATTCTGGAAATTGTATTCAGCCGCCGACATGGCCGCCATGCCCCAGAATCCCTGGTCATCATTGCCCTCCGTCAGTGTCTGGTTTGGCGGCATGAAGTCATTGTACGGCCCGACTTGATGCAGCATTCCCTGTTGAGTAACATCGTTATATGTTGTGTCGCCTGTGTAGTACCAGTAGTCAATCAGAGCGCCCATCAGCGCACCGGCTTCCCACCCTATCGGGAAGGATTAGTTTAATGTCGTCGCCGCCTCCAATCCGACTCACAGTAATACGACTGTGGCAGTAGTCCAGGCGTTTGTCCAGGTTGATTGCCATGATACATTGACACTAGGTCTGCAGCTAATTGTTTCGCCACCGCTTTGACGGAGTCTAGAGAGCGTTGCACAGTCAGCTATGATCTTGCCTACTATTGTAGGAGCATGATTGCAGACCCGTCGATTCCGCATCGAATTCATAGGCATAGCTGAGACCGCTAGCAATGAGGAGCCATGCTACCGCTGTTGCACAATTGGTGGGTGGGCTCAACATAGTCGACAATTGATATCAATGGAACAAAGGTCTACAGACCACCAAGCAAGCGACCCGAGGGTGTTCTCCCATGCAAGATGCCATGACTGGTCTGAAAAGGACAGCAGGTCTGGGCTCGAATTAAGTTCTCTTCGGAGCTGACGGTTTCTGGCCCATGCCCACGCTTTCCTCCGTGTGGCCTCTTGGAAAGTAGGCAGATATGGACTGCCGGGTCAAAATAAACTCTTATGACCATGTGAGGCAAGTGCTACCAGGTTGGGACCGCATTACACAGGATGTAGCAATAACCCGGGGTTAGGTCGCTCTCATCAATGCTCGCAAGAAAGCCAGGAAGACCGATGCTGCGTCCAGGGCAGGGAATGGTAATAGACAATAGCCCGCTGCAGTATGCCTGTACCCGTATTTTAAACAGATAATAATGGCGAGTGATGAAGGGTCTACCCTCGCATGATAAACGGATTTTTGTTGTAGATCGGAATCTTAGTTAGCTTGTGTAGATAGAGCTTCAGTTTCGACATGTCGAATATTAGCACAGCATCAATATTGATCTCGCTCCTTAAGCACTTTTTATCTAGAGCATATATGTTAGTCAGCCTGGATACAATGTTGTAATCGTTGGAAGGTTAGCCTAGAGGCGAGAAGAAATGATTGTAAGTACCTAGCACGCTGAAGGTGGTGACATGACGATATGTCCGGGCATTTCATCTCCTTCTGAAACTTAATGTGATAAATAAATACCTGGGTATTTACACACATGTGTCGCTGGAATCTTAGCTATTGTCATATACAAGGCTAACATATGGATGTCACAACGTGTAGCGGGACCTGATCAAGTCTCAGGCTGGATGCTTGATCGCCAATGCCCCGAGAACAGGGGGCTATTCTGTTTGGAAGGGTATAATAGGTGAAACAGCTCGGATGAACTATACTGGTGATTTCTCTATCACTCGTCAGCTTCATATGAATAACCTACCGAACTAAATAGATCCCAGGCATCTCGTGTTTGTTGGACCTCCCACCGCGACGCTAATGCAACAACAACAAAGCTTGACGTCGGGCATAGCCGCCTATCCGTCTCGTTCAGCGGGAGTTTGCTGTTGAGTGTCGGATGCCTCAAGTAATGAAGACTGAGAATGGTGTCGGTAGTAGTTAGTTGAATTGATCGCGCGGCCACGTGAGTGTGAGCTCTCCGCCTTGGGATCTGTCCAAGAATATCGAGGTAGAGCTAATTTGGAGGAGGCGGTGCCACCCGTGTAATCGTCATTTTCGAACTATAACACTTCTTTCAAATCGTAGTGTAAGTCATTTTCAGAGACAGTGAGTGTAATGCCAGGCTGAGCTATTGTAAGTAGCTACATATACACTTGACCGAGATAGTTTATCTCTTGCATTGAAACTGATGATATACCTAATTGGGCTGCTCATAGGCCTGTAGGCTGGCTGTCAAGGTCCCTCCTGGTATGTTGGTTGACTTTTGGCTGCATGGAGCACTAACTTTGTGTACGGTTGAGAAGTAACAGGAAATTGGTTAGAATACTAAAAGCCCCAACGAGCCAGAATGGTGTCAAGAACATATTGGGCCGTGATATTACCCGTAAAGAGCAATGATCCTTACACGGGATGATTTTCTAGGTAAGAAGACAGCCAGGACCCCATTCAGGGTCTGAGAGAGAGAGGGAGACTACAGCCACAAAGCTCACCTCATGTCTGCTCATGTTCCATTTTCACTGTAGGTAGGTACCTAAGTACCTCAGTGCCTATGTACAGATGCCAACCTCTTGTACTTTGTGGCGCAGCAGCCTCTACGTAATCCCTTTGGCCGAAGTCTCCACTCTTTTTCACAAAGTACACTGCTGTACTTACTACGTGCAGTGCTGCACGGCTAGTAAGTTCTCTTTCTTTAACCACCTGATGGACATGAGACCTGAAGAAGAGCCTATCTACAGATATGTACAGATAGCTACTTCTTCACATTCATTGCTTTATTTAATGTTGTTATTATTTGAATAGATACATGTAATACTACCTGTAGTGTATATCACAACGTAGCAGTACAAGTTCTTACCTAGAGGAATTGTCTACCCTGATTCATGACTCTGGTACCGGTACCAAAGAGGTACAGATAGGCAGTTGCCATGCGCGCTACCTAAGGTACCTTAGTGTACTTAGGTACTAAGGTAAAGTGGAATTCCTTCATTACCCCCTGGCCCAGCCTGTCTCAGAATGGCAACGCCTTCTCTAATGACGGCAGCCTGTCGCTGAAAGTTGTTCAGCCAACCCCATGTCCAGCGATCCAGCGTACACCCGCCACCTACCACCTACTAAGTCCTGTCCTTACCACCTACCTGCCTCATCACTCCTACCGATCCGCTTTCCGAAATCCGAATCTTCCATCCATCTCATCCAACAACCACCAGCCATTATCAATTCTGCATTCTAGCCATCCATCTTCTACACGTCCGATTCTGTGCGCTTCATTGACCCAATACTTCGTACAAAGGCCTCTTTCTCCTCGCTGCGTCCTGCCCGTGCGCAACCAACAAACAAACCACTTCTTCAGCTGAAGCCTGACAGCATCCTCCGTCGCCAACATGTCGAACCAGGACGCTCCCTACGATCCCTACATCCCGACCGGCCCGGGTGGCGCTTCTCAGCAACAAGGCGGCAATACGAGGACCCAGGCACTCCAAGCTGTAAGTTGCTTTGATTTTTAGATTGTTTCTGTTCCTGCCTTTCATAGAACCTGCCATGTTTGTCCTGAGCTGCCTGGATTCCGATGATGCAACAAGCGACCGAATCGAGCAAAAGCGACCACATCAGACGAATGGAAAATAAGATTGCACCAACACAGATCCCAAACCAGTGGCTTGACCTGTTGTCATACGAAGCCCGGACCTTGATGCTATTGGTACCGCGATGGATGCCATCAATCCTGAACAACGCGATGCGACCCGACCCCGACAGCTCAAATGAAATATTACTCTGATCGCATATACACTGCTACTGGCGCCTTAACACCTCGGATCCTCCAAAGCAGCAAATCCAACACTTGCTCGTAGGAATGATTGTTGGACGCGTGTGAGGGTGTATTTCTGCGGGTATCCGACATCCAAGACAGTCTAGAGCGCATGTGACCTAGAGCCGTCAGAGACTACAGGACTTTACGACTCAACGGCAGCTAACCTCTTTCTGCAGCAAATCGATGACACCGTTGGTGTAATGAGAGAGAACATCAACAAGGTGTCCCAGCGTGGCGAACGTCTCGATGCTCTTCAGGATAAGACCGACAACCTTGCCGTATCCGCCCAAGGCTTCCGTCGAGGCGCCAACCGAGTGCGAAAGCAGATGTGGTGGAAGGATATGAAGATGAGAATGTGTATAATTGCAGGCATCATCATTCTCCTCGTCATCATCATTGTTCCCTCAGGTAAGACATTGTATAGCGACGCCCGCAGTTATCGCCCAGGAAGCTCTAACCGTGTGCCTGGACAGTTATCTACGGTACCAAATAAATGGGCGTTGTAAGGCTGCTATACGACTTGGGTATCATGCCCGGAAAAGCTGGGCTTGCTGGATTGTTTTGACTGCTATGATGATGAATTGAATCTGATGGGCTAGGACTGGCCGTCGGCAAGAAAGCACAGCACAGGGGAGTTTTGTCTTTGGTTTTAACCAGTTCTTTCGCCTTTATGGAGCATGATGCTCCTATTACCATGGCCCCGTGCCAACCGGAAGGTTACAGAGAATCAACTTGTATGTACAACGCGTGGCGCTATCCCCAACCATTAATTAAGATACCTACCTTATGACCTCGACGCTTGGACAACTACTTATCAGCCATCCAGCTGCTGGGTGTATGAAGTGGCATGTAGGTATCCTTTTTCTTTGTTGGAATGTCCCACAGACCGTCTTGGAGACACTCGACTGTTGTGTTTTCGGCTGTGTACTTGACATGTGCACTGCAACCCCTACAGCTTGTAGCACCAGGACATGCACCACCGAGCTTAATCGGATTGCTCATGGTACAACTAAGTAGGTAGTACCTATCATTTGCCATGCTTGTGGAACAAAAGGCGAAAACTCCTACAAGCGTACTTTTTCTGCTACACGGGTTGCTTGGTATCAATCCTACCTCATGTTACTCTCAGCTTTCAAATACCTATCCTTTTTGGCAATACTTTGACATCTCGTCTTGCTCTCTTGTACAAGCGTCCACCCTGATGGACAAGATATTTGCTTGCGTGTCCTTCTTTGGTAGTACTGTTGGAGCAGATACCTAAGCTTAGACAGTTCATAACCCGTTGGTTTTGTTCCACGGCTAAGTCCACACTGACAGGTAGAGTTCTATTAAGCGCCTCCAAGTTTCGTGCACTATCGCTGCTTTGAAATGAAATAGAGGAATGTGCCACTATAAAAAGAAAATAATCTCGAGTTGAACAGCTTCTACTTCGTACTCAATGTGGGAGAGTTGCTGCCCTCCTTCAAACACATGCATCTGAACTGCCCAGGGTTCCTCGGCCAGTGTATAAAAGAGATTGGAACGGTACAATACTTACTGTGCAATAGAAGTCTCCCCAGTGCACAGCTGGTGTGGAATTCCATCTTACACTGTTTGGGGATGAAAGTGGGGGAGGCTAAGTGGTGCACAGACCATCTAACACAACGGTAACATTTTGAACAGGGATTAGTTGATTGATAAATTTTTACGACAGCTGATCTTGTAGACAGTGTTAGAAAGTCCACCGCTATACACGGTGTTGTGTCAGTTCTTACGGGAGAACTGCACAGTACAATTTGTTTCCCATGCTCCGACTTGTACCTAGACATATGCGCAGAGCACCCCTCGGTCCCTGGCTTGGCTCGAAGCTTGTGCTAGGTAGCAATAGCAGGTACACCTACATGTACATGGAGCAGCTGCATCAATTCCTTGCTGCGATCTTCGGCACAATTTTTCGACTGCCGGTTGGTTGGACTCATGTTTCACCCTCTCTCCAGAACGTCTTTTCGCCTTTTGCCAGCTCGAACCAATTGGCTCCTCTTCCGTGACTCCTGCGATGGGAGCAAAAGTCAAAGGCACCCCTATCTATTATCGCCGGTAATTTAGAATTACCTTCCCCATTGGTTTTACATTCCGCTTATTAACCTTTGGAGTGTTTGGAGTGCATGGTCGCGTCCTGTAGCATAGCATAGCAGCTGGCAAAGAAGAACCCCTCCTGCTCCTCCTCCTGCGCCTCCATCCCTCCAGCGCCTGCCATATCTTCAGTACCCTCCATCCCCTCCATCCTCTCCCTCTCTCCATCCTTCTCTCTCTCCCTCCCTCTCTTCATCTCCTCCTCCGCCTCCTCCACCACTATACGAAGCCTCACCGACACCCGGCGAGCTCAACCCCCGTGTCGGGTGGGATCGGTCCGCTGGGAACAGTCTGCTAGGAACGGAGGCCTCCACGCCGCACTGCCTCGCTCCACACTTTTTTGGAAGCTTATACGAAGTACGAAGTACGGCATAGATAGGTCGTAGACTACGCTGGCCTTACTTCCACCATATCTTCTCCCGGTCTGTCAATCCCGCCGACCATCCGAGCCTACGCCGCCGCCAACCCTCACAACGCTTCCCACGTCGCGCGCTAAGTCGCCATGATTTTCACCCGAGCTGCCCAAGTGGCTTTCCGAGCCGGTACTTGTCGCATTGCCCCTCGACTGGCTCGTCTTAGCTACCCGGTAGCAGCAGTCGCTCCTCGCACGTCCACTTACTCGACCCGATCGAATGGCACCGACTCGGCCACCCGTGCCGCCGTCATCCAGGTACTGAACAACGTCGGCTCTAAGCGAGAGGTCCAACAATACCTGTCCCATTTCTCGTCTGTCTCGTCGCAGCAGTTTGCCGTCATAAAGGTCGGCGGTGCCATCCTGACCGACTACCTGGATGAATTGTGCTCGTCGCTTTCCTTTCTATACCATGTTGGCCTGTTCCCCATCATCGTCCATGGTGCGGGCCCTCAGCTGAACAAGCTGCTCGAGGACGCCGGCGTCGAACCCGAGTTCGAGGAGGGTATTCGCATCACCGACGGTAAGACCCTGGGCATTGCGAGACGGCTATTCCTCGCCGAAAACCTCAATCTCGTCCAGCGCTTGGAGCAGATGGGCGTCCGCGCCCGACCCATCACATCGAGCGTCTTCACCGCAGACTACCTGAACAAGGATAAATGGAAGTTTGTTGGCAAAATTACCGACGTCAACGACGAGCCCATCCAGACCGCCATTCAGAATGGTTACCTCCCGATTCTCACCTCCATGGCCGAAACGACGGAGGGTCAAGTTTTGAATGTGAATGCCGACGTGGCAGCCGGGGAGCTTGCTCGCAAGCTTGAGCCTCTTAAGGTTGTCTATCTGAGTGAGAAGGGTGGGCTCTTTGATGGCGACGGTCAGAAGATATCCGCCATCAACCTGGACGAGGAGTTCGAGCATATCATGTCACAGCCCTGGTGCAGGTACGGAACTCGCCTCAAGATCAGGGAGATCAAGGAATTATTAGGCAACCTGCCTCGGTCCTCTAGCGTTGCCATCATACGTCCCGCCGACTTACAAAAGGAGCTGTTTACCGATTCAGGAGCTGGCACTCTCATCCGCAGAGGAGACAAGCTTATTACCGCGACCAGCCTCTCTGATTTTGCCGATATTGCTAAGCTAAAGGAAGTTCTTATTCGCGATCGTGAAGTGAGGGACGCGAGAGCCACGGTCGATCTCTATCTTGACTTCCTGAAGGAGCGCAAATTCAAGGCCTTCTTCGACGAAGCCATGAAAGCTCTCGCGGTTATTCTCGAACCATCCCCGAATGAACAGCATGCCACTCTCGCCACTCTAACGATCACCAAGTCTGGCTGGTTGACCAATGTGGCCGACAACATCTTTGCCGCCATCCGCAAAGAATATCCTAGCTTAGTCTGGACAGTTAAATCCGATGATGAAAACCTCACTTGGTTCTTCGACAAAGCCGAAGGCAGTATTGTCAGGGGTAGCGACGTCATGTTTTGGTACGGCATTGAGCCTGGCGAGCAGCTGAGCCAGCTCATGATGGACTTCGCCAAGCATGGTAGGGCGATGCTTGGCGATTCCAACCTCGAGTCGAGGCTCTACAAGGCCGCCAAGCTCGCGGCACATCCGGTTGTCCAGCAGAAGTGATGACAACCCAGCAATGACTCTATTATCCGTCCTTCGAGACTCCTGGGCCCACCCTAGTAGGACGTTGATTTGAAAGCTTCAGCTTCAACTACGGAAATTAGGGCGGGCCAGGCTTGAGAGGTTCACTACTAAGACCCCAAACCCCCATATGTCTTTGGCCCCCTTTTTGGTCAGTCAAATGTCCGCAGCTCGTCTATTGGTCAATTCGCCGATAGAGAATAGACCACGACTCTCGTTTTGAGTTCGTGGCTTACACACTTCGTCGTTCGAACTATTGTCATCCATCCCTTGGAACGCCCGAATCAGGAGCAGAGGGCAGAGGATAGGGCAAGGGATAAGAGATATGTAAGTCGAAGTGCCCTGGTATTATTATCCACAGTATAAAACAAAAAAAGGAGTTCTCGCCAGCAGAGCTTTCTATTTTTAGCACGACTAGACTAGGTAGTAGTTGGCGCTGCCGGGGTTCATATGCAACATGCAGGTCCACATTCGGTATTTGGTCCGATAACGGATGGCGGGGCATTTTGGGATATGACAACTTTATTTAAGTATCCGGCGGGGTGTTTTCGGGATGCTTTCTCGAGTGGAAGCTGTGTATCCGAGAAAGCTATCCTATCCGAGAAAAGGTGATTCGAGAAGGCGACATCGCCAACACCCCCCAAACCCCTGACGCATGACGCGTAGCTCGTCAATATCCGGACCATTTACAAGTAGTCAACATAGCAGAGATCAGATCCCGGTTACTACCTTGGGTGTTTCTTGAGATCCCTATCCATCTGTCTATTTATCTGTCTCTGCCTGGTGCTGAACGCTTCGTCCTCGTGCCGTAACGCACGACCTGTGTTGTCACCCGACACTCCAGCCATCATGACATCCCAATTCCCTGTCAAGAAATGCGGTAAGGGTCTTCTTTCTAGTTTCTTTTTGGCAGACCAATCCACCGCCACCGTCACCGCTCTCTAGTGCCTCCCTACTACTATCTCGTTGTTGACGTCCCGATTCCCTCTAGGTGTGCTCGGCGCCACGGGTTCGGTCGGACAGCGCTTCATCCTGCTACTGTCGCAACATCCCTACTTCGTCCTCCACGCTGTCGGCGCCTCCTCTCGATCAGCGGGCAAGAAGTATAAGGATGCGGTGCGGTGGAAGCAGGCGTCGCCCATGGGGCCCGTCGGCGAGCTCATCGTGCGCGAGTGCAGGGCCAGCTCGTTCGCCGACTGCGACATCGTCTTCAGTGGGCTAGACTCGGACGTCGCCGGCGAGATAGGTACGTGCCGCCTCGCCTGCTGCTCGCCATGTATCTATCCTGTATACATAACAGCCCATGGCGCAGCAGAGGACGCATGAGTGAGTGAGACTAGATAGACTAACCAGTGACGGGACGAGCATGAATGAAGAGAAAGAATTTCTCTTCGCCAACCTCGCCGTCTTCTCCAACGCCAAGAACTACCGCCGGGACCCCCTCGTGCCCCTCGTCGTACCGACCGTCAACCTCCCGCACCTCGACCTCATCCCGCACCAGCGGCGGCACCACAGGCTCGAGCGCGGGTTCCTGGTCTGCAACTCGAACTGCGCCGTCATCGGCCTCGTGATCCCGTTCGCGGCGTTGCAGGCGCGCTTCGGTCCCGTCGACACGGTCAGCGTCGTCACCATGCAGGCCGTCTCGGGCGCCGGCTACCCGGGCGTGAGCAGCATGGACATCATGGACAACGTGGTGCCGTTCATCAGTGGCGAGGAGGACAAGCTGGAAACCGAGGCGCGCAAGATCCTGGGTGCCATCAACAAGGACGCCACGGCCTTCGTGGAACAGGAGACGCTGCGCGTCTCGGCCGCCTGCAACCGCGTGCCCGTGCTCGACGGCCATACGGCGTGCGTCTCGCTGCGGTTCAAGAGTCGGCCGCCGCCGCGCGCTGAGGACGTCAAGGCCGCCATGAGGGAGTACGTCAGCGAGGCCGAGACGCTCGGGTGTCCCAGCGCGCCGCGGCCCAGCATCCTCGTCTTCGAGGAGGCGGATCGCCCGCAGCCTAGGCTCGACCGCGACCTCGGGCGCGGCTACACGGTCAGCGTCGGCCGCGTGAGGGAGGACGAGAGCGGGATATTTGATATCAAGTTTGTTGCCTTGAGCCATAATAGTGAGTCTCCCCTCCCCCCAAGGTCTTGAATCCTACACTGTAAACTGTACACAAGATGAAAAGTCGCTGATTATTCGCCTTTTCACAGCTGTCATTGGAGCCGCCGGGTCGTCGATACTGAACGCCGAGGCGGCCGTGCTGAAGGGGTTTGTATAAATCCCTCAGCCGGCCTTGCCTTGCCTTGATACGATTTGGTGCTGTTTCGTGGTTTGTTTGCATTGTCGTCTCTCGGCGTTTGGTATTATCATCGTCATCCATCGAGAAAAAATAAAAGTTGCAAATCAAAAGTGTTTTCACAGTTATTGTGAGCGTTTGTTTCCGCCGGGGTGGGCAGTCTGATTTCCCAAAAGTGAAAAAGCGGATGGCGAAAGAAAAAAAACCGTTGTATAGAGAAGGAGTTGTAGACGTGGTAGAAGAAAGAACGAGGAAAAAGAAGCCGGGTCATGAGAATAATCGGTTTTAGTGATGGTAATTGAAGCAAAGTAATGTAAAGTAGAGCAAATCTGGCTATAGATGCTGCATTTTCTTGCCAAGGCGATGCTTGAGAGAATCTGCTGTTGCTGTTGTAAGTGAACGTGATGCCCTGTGTATTTGTTGGAGTAATCCATCTGTTCACTGGCATGTGAGACCGCTGTACGGTTGGTAAATAGCTAAGGTAGACAGTCACTCGGTTACGATGATGCGAGTTTCACAACACATGGACAAGATGTCTGGGATTTCGGCCAGCTGGAGCTGGAAGTTCTGTTATTGGACGAAGACTACCTGAGTAGGAAGTTCGTCGGAACTTGAGAATTGTTCTCTGTCACCAAGTTTCCTAGAAATAGCCCAGACCACCCGCTCTGGGTTGGTCCATGGCTTGATTTCCCACTAGCAGAAGCCCAAGTACTCGATGTCATTCATCATACGAGTTAAAACATATGTAGACTTAAGTAGCCAGGCTATAGCCAATACACACGTTCCCGCACCTAGAAAGACGGCACGCAGGCCCAGCCAGGCCTCAGATAATAGCGAACGAGCGAACGAACTGCCAAAAAATCCCCGACAAAAGATTTTCACGTCCCGATCTCGAGCATGTCCTTCAGCGCCGTCTCCGTAGACCGATACCACCTCCCCCTCTCCTCGAGATCGTCCTCGCCGTCCCCTCCCGCGGCCTCCTTGCGCCGCCTGGCCTCGCGCGCCGCGGCGACGCTGTTCGCCCGCCTCGTCTCCAGCGGCTGCATCTCGGCGCGCAGCCTCTCGAGCTCCCTGCCCTTCCGCGGGACCTGGCTCCGCAGCTGCTCGAGCTGGCGCTCCAGCTCGTCCCGCCGGCCCTCCTTGGCCGCGACGCGCTCGCGGGTCCTGGCCAGCGGGAGGTTGAGCTCGGGGTTCGGATCGGTGCGCTCGGCGCGCGCGGCCGCGAGCCCCGCGACGTCGGCCTCGAGCGCGGCTATCTTCGCCGGCAGCTCGGCGAGCTTGGCCTTGTCGGCGGCCACGCGCTCGTAGCGGGAGGCCAGGTCGCGCGCGCGCGCGTCGAGGTCGGCCGCCACGCCGCCGACGTCGGTCTTCAGGGCCTTGAGCGTCGTCTTGGCGGCGCGGTTCCGCGCCTCCAGGTCCGCGTTGTCCTGGGCGCTCACGATGAGCGGCGGGTCCCCCACGATGGCCCGGATGAACTTCTCCTTGGTCACCTGCTCCACGTAGCTGAAGCGCAGCTTGGCGAAGAGCTCGCGGTAGTGCGTCAGGTCCGCCTCCAGCGAGGCCGGCGTTGTTACGTCGAGCGAGGCGGTCGAGACGTCCGAGGTTCGCTGTAGCTGGGACTGCGATTCGGATTGCGATTGGGACTGGGATGGGCGTTGGGGTTGTAGATGTGCGATCTCGGCGGTTACGGACTCGCTCAGCTTCAGGATCGTCAGCTCTTGGTTCGCGACTAGGGCCTCGAGCTCGGCTAGGATCTCCTCCGGCGTGCGGGTTGTCGTGGCGGAGGACATTGTCGCCGTGTCGAGTGGTTCTGCCTTGTTCTTGTTCTTGTTCTTGTTCCCGTCGTTCTCTCGAGTTGGGTGGGTTTATTTCGGTTGTATGACTATGTGCTTCTGGCTGCGGATGTATAGATAGATAAACAGCTCTGTCTTTGGTAGAATAGGAGTGTTATCAGTCTTACGTTGGTTTGTGGATGTTTATGGTAGAAGAGGTACCTCATTAAGTGAGTAAATAATTGCCAGCCAAACATATGAAATCTACCTAGGTGGTACAGAGGAGGTATCTCGCATTCGGTTTGCATACCCTGTTTACATATTGCCTAAAAAGGAAAGACGCGCTCTAGCCTGCGCAGTGGATAAGGGAAAGGCGGGGTGCTTGTACCACCAAAGTCAGGTCCACCGTGCCTATGATGTACCGGGTACTTTAAGTCCCCACTATGGAGGCGGTGAATCGCTGCACAATTCAAGCCTGACGGGTCGCAACCGAACCCACTTCGCCAACTCTTCCTCGTCAACCTCTCTGGCGCCCCGCTGACGCAATAGCGATCACGATCGAATTCGCGTTTCCATCCTTCCACCTCTGTCTTGGTGCCCATTCTATGCGGGAGATGGCCTCCCTGCAATCTCCATAACTGCTGTTGATCTCAAATACTATACTTAAGCCAAACATGCCGCCTTCTCATGAGCTTATCACCGACGAGTACGTCGCCGAGCTGCTGACCAAAGAAGCCAACGACTGCTCCTTGAAGTACTCTTCGCTGGGACTCGATGCCTTCAAATCGGACAAGTAAGGAAGAGGCGATAGCCCGCCGACACTTCCGAAGCCAGCATGGTCTTGCTGACCATGATGATGAGTAGACGTCCAGCCAATCAGCCGAAGCCGAATACGCGATTCCTTAATACCATCATCCGAGATACCAACAGCCACAACCGCGCGCTTCTAGCGAGGGAGAACGCCGAAGCCAAGGCCAGACTGCGGAATCTCGAGGAGACCGATCGCCAGAAACGAGACGAGCATGAGCGCAAACAACAGCGCGCCAAGCCGGGCCCTCGCGACACCCGGAAGCGTATGCTCGGGGATATCGCCGCCATACTAGGGGGAGGCCCGTCGAAGAGACGGAGACCTGACGGGGCTGATGAGAACACCACGAGAACCGCCCCAGACAAGCGGGCAAAATACGAACACGATGTCAGAGATGACAGTGATCGGACTGGCAGGTCACGAAGAGACGACGCCAAGCCGAAGAGTAAAAACAACAGGCCGAAGAGTAAAAACAACAGGCCGAAGAGCCAGAGCAGAAGCCGAAGCCGGAGTGAAAGTAGAAGTAGAAGCAGGAGTAGAAGCCAAAGCAGAAGGAGAAGAGATGACCACCGCTCTGATTCGCGCGACGGCCATCGTCATTCCCATCGACGCTCAGAGCGACACCGAGATCGTAGGCCCAGATCCCGTGAAGACCTGGGGGACAAACATCGAAGACGAAGAGAGCGGTCCCCTCGAGAAAGGGACGATGGTCACAGACATCATCATCATTCCGAGAAAGAGATTCGTGAACCTGCTCCCTCCTCGAGCAAAGATGACGATTCTGACTCTGATCCACTCGACGACATTATTGGCCCGGCACCACCTTCGAAGTCGGCCGTTCGTCGCCGTGGGCGCGGCCACATAGCGGCCATGTCCGGCATCGATAGTCGTTTCGCGTCTGACTATGACCCCACAATCGACGTGGCCCCCGACTCCGACGGGGAAAATAACGCCGGCGACGACTGGGACAACGCCGTGGAAGCGTTCCGAGACAGACAGAAATGGAAGCAACAAGGAGCAGAGCGCCTCCGCTCTGCAGGCTTCAGCGAAGAGCAGGTCAAGAAATGGGAGAAAGGAGATCGGAAAGACGAGTCAGATGTGCAATGGGACAAGGCGGGTGGAGTGCGAGAGTGGGATCGCGGGAAGGTTGTCGACGCGGATGGCGGCGTATCCCCCGATCTGGAGTTTGGTCGACTGAAAGGTACATAGGAACGAACACCAGGATGCTGGCAAGAGATTATTATACGTATTTTTTTGGTTTTCTTTCTTCCTTTTGAATTTCCCCCTTTTCCTGTAAAGAGCGTTGAACACTTGAATGGGCGTCAGGTTCGGTTCGGGATATGGGGGTTGATGTGCATTTCATGGCGTTTCGGATTCATCGTATTCCTGGGGATGTGGGTGTTCTGTCAGATTAGCCGGCGTCGCTTTGGGAGCGAGGTACGTCTTCGTCATTCGTTTTCCGACTTTCGACTTTCGCCTTTCGTCCCTTGCCCTCGCGTATCATATAGATAGATTCAAAGTCCCCACGTGATGGGAACACATAGACATCGCTCGCCCCATAAACCTCCTATAACGCCCGCTGCACCCTTCCGTCTTCTGTCCTGGTTCGTATACTTACACAGACACACAAAGTATATACAGATGAAAAATGTACAATGAACGATATCCTTGTTGAAAACATGGGTTTGGATGCCGATATGAATCGATCGACCAATCAATCAATCGCTGAAGAGCCGACGCAGGCTGAAATTCGACGCCGAGCTTACGGGCGGCGAGGCGAACAGCCTCTGCAGCCCGTAGTCCAACGACTGCACGCGAGAGTGGGAGTGGGAGCCGTAGACAGGGCTCGCACTCGCCCGGGGCGTCGAGGCGAAGAGTTCGGAAAGCCCGTACTCGGCGGACGCGACGCGGTAGCGGTAGCCGAATCCGGGGACGTTCTCCCCTACCGCCTCTTCTTGCTGTTGTTGTCGGGCTGCGGCGGGGAGCAGAGCAGCGGTCGAGCAGCTCCTGCTCTCCGTGTCCGGTGATGGCGACGGCGACGGCGACGGCGACGGCGACGGGTAGAGGCTTCGGAGACCCATGCTCGAGCTCGAGGGGGACTCGTACGCCCCCGGCATAGGTGTCTGGCGGCCCTGACTACTGCTGCTTTCTTGCTGGTCGGCGGGGCTCGTCGGACGAGAGGCGGGCGGCGTCGCGAGCGAGGAGGCGGCGGCGGTGGCGGTGGCGGCCATGATCAGCTTCTGCGGGGGGGCGCGCCAGCCCGGGACTCCCTCGACGTTCGCGTTCGCGGCCGTGGTGGCCTCGCCGTCGCTGGGCTCGGAGAGGAAGGGCCCCATGAAGCGCCGCGCGAGGACGGAGATGGTGGACGCGGACGCGTGGTGCGAGAGGTGCCGCCGGCGACGGCCGTGCGGGCTGCGGGACGAAGACGCCGACTCCACCGTCGCCGTCGTGCTGAAGCGGATGGGCCAGGGCCAGGGTGGCGCGGGCGCGGGTCCGGGTGCGGGTGAGCGGGCGCCGTGCATGAAATATGGCGTCTGCGTCTGCGCTGGCATCTGTTGTCTCTTGCCCCACGACTGCTGTTGCTGATGTTGGGGATGCGACTGCTGGTAGTAAAACTGCTGCTGCTGCTGCTGCTCGGACTGGCCGCCGTCGGGGAAGTTCCACGCAGGAATCGACGGGTCGTCAACAGCGCCAGCGGCTTGGGCCTCGTTGTAGTTATAGTTGTAGTTGTAGTTGGAGCTGTAGCTGTAGTTGTACACGCGGGCCGCCGGCGGCGACGGGGCCGTGGGGGGCATGGCGGCGCTCGCGCTCGGCAGGGTCAGGCGGAGCAGGTTGCCGAGCTTGCGGCGCAGGGAAGCGAAGAAGTCGCGCACGCGGTGGCGTGCGCGCCGCCGCTGGCGCCGGTGGTGCTGCTCGCCGGAGCGCCGGTGGTGCTGGTGCTTCCGGCTGCGGCGCGGCCGGCCGCCGTGTCGGTCGTGGTCGTGGTCCTGGCAGCAGCGGTAGTGGCCTCGGTGGCTCTCCGTGTAGGCTTCTTCGTCATTGTCGGCGGCACGGGGCTGGCCCTCTTCCCCCTGCCCCTGTCCCTGCTCCGGGTCCTTCTCTTTCTCCTTCTCCTGAGCCGCGAGGTCGTCGCTGCTCAGAGGCGGCTGCGCACCCGAGCTGGCCCGTTTCGACGACGCTGTCGTCTTGGATAGTCTATCCGGCTTCCTGGAGGCCTTGCTATCTCTCTTTGCGTCTTCGTTGCCACCGCCGCCGCCGCCGCCGCCGCCGTAGCCTCCTCCCACGTCGACGTCGACCTCCCTCCTCTCCTTCTTCACCCTAAATTTCCTGCCCGCCTCCTCCTCTTTCGCCCTCTGTCTCCTCGCCTCCTCTTCCCGCCTCTCCCTCTCCGCCCTCGCGCGGATGATCCCGAAGAACGAATACGGGGGCGTGGCCGCGCGCGGCGGCGGCGGCGGTGGGTAGAACGCGGCCAGCTCTGGCCGGGGCGGCGGGATGGGCGACTCCCGCTCCCGCTCCGAGACCACGCTCGGCTGCCTCGGTCGCGGGCGTCGCCGACGTCTCCGCCGGCGGGCCTTCGCAGCCGCGGGCGACGAGGAGGGGCGGCGCTTCAACAGTCCTGGGGTCGAGACCGGGGTCGGGGGTTTCGTGGCCGCCTGGACCTGGGCCTGGATGTCCGGTTCCGGAGGGGGTGTCGGGGGCGCATGGCTGAGATCCGAGAGGGCCTCGCCGGGGTCCCGGCCCTGCTGCCGCAGCGCCTCGGCGATGATCTTGGGGATCCCGTCGGCGTCCTGCCGCTGCTCGCCCGGCGGGATGTAGATGGGGATGTCGCGGAGGTTGACGGCCGACGGGGGGGCCGGGCGGGAATGCGAGCGGTAGCGGCGGCTGTGGCTGTGGCTGTGGCGGGAGGATGATGCGAGGCGGGCCGAGCTGCTCCTACCTCGCGTCGATGGTCTGCTCCGGCTTCGTCCCCGGCGGCTGTTGTAGCTATACGGCGACGGCGTGGGCCTGAGCGGGCGGGAGCGCCGCCGGGGATGGTGCTGTCTGCTGCCTTGTCTCGACGATTTCTGAGACATGGTCGTCGTCTTCCTTGGTTGATGGGGGCTATGAGTGTGTCTTCTTGAGTTGCATGCATGGATAGGCGAGCGGGCAGGCAACTTTCTTGGGCTGGCTCTCGAACTACAGAGTAGACAAGGGGTGAAGCGGTCGGTGGCGGAGAGGAGAGCGGGATATCATAGGAAGTGAGATATTATACAGATGCACTGGTATCGTATATCTTCTGCGTTGTTTCCATTTAAAAACACATGCGCATTTGGGCTATTTATTGATCTCTCATCCCGTGTTATGTTATCGATCGACCTTTACTGCACTGCACTGCACTGCACTTTAGTCATGCTAGGTATTGTATTGTATCGTTCCGTACCGTCCCCTTCTTTTTTTCCTCTTTGCTTTTTCCACGTCGCAACGCAGAGCCAGTCAGTCCAGCCCAGTCCAGTCCCGGCCTAAACGTTCTTTACTCTATTAGTGTTAAGTCGGCGGCGCGTGTTCGGCAGTAACAACAAGGAGACGGAGAGGCTCTGGGATGGGGCATGTAGGTAAAATAGGTAATCGGGTAGGTTGTATGGACAGAACGGGACGGAAACGCACATTATACCCCGACGCTGTCACGTATCGATCTACGGGCTGCTGATGGTATGGTCGCCGACCACTGATATACCCCGGCTGGTGCAGCAGCTCTTTTTCTTTGTGTTTCGTACCTTTTTTTGCTAATCTTTTATTATTCTTTCTTTCTATCGCTCCAGCTCGCCGCTCGCTGGCAAAAACAACAACAATAACAACAACAACAAGCAGGTCTAAGAGAGACGCGTCATGGGCCGAATGAGAAGCCAGCTTGGCCCTGCACCGCGTGTTTCCTTACCAGACGTGAGCTTCGGGCGGCACGTGGTGGCCGGTGATTCGCCGCAGGGGAGGGAGGATTGGGGGCCGGGTTCGCCCGAATCGGAGATGCCGTGGCGAGGGGGGACTTTTTAATGTCGCTTGTTCATTGTGTGTTTCTCTTCCACGCGAAACACGTCGCCTCCTGCCTCCTCGAGCACGCACGCACACACTGCACGCAACGCATGCCATTACGCCGTTTCAGCCTGGCTCGTGCCTTGGCCATGACTGGGCATCAGCCACGAGACGAGCCGGGCCGGCCACTCTCGTGCTCGAGCTTTACCCTTGGTCACGCTCGCTAAGTGATAGCTGGCGATCGAGGCGG
This sequence comes from Nemania sp. NC0429, assembly GCA_022578495.1. Taxonomy (NCBI): domain Eukaryota; kingdom Fungi; phylum Ascomycota; class Sordariomycetes; order Xylariales; family Xylariaceae; genus Nemania; species Nemania sp. NC0429. Next base: position 246,022 of record MU392184.1, on the reverse strand, counting down.
AGAGATGCCATTGATTGCGCAATGCGAGATGTCGTGTAGGTGCTGCCGCCCGCACCGCCCACTCGATAATCAAGTATATAGCATAGCCATCACCTGCGTCTGGGCTTCAACGTCGGGAAGCAGGAGCTGACTCTCTGTCTGGTTCCGAGCCCGATGCCCATTCTAGCCGGACTTGACCTGATATGATGCATATCCGTGCCAATCCTTACTACGCCGTACTTACTGCTACCTATGCGTATCCCATACCTATATAAGTACATACATACGTATATACTCACACACACACACACACACACACACACACACACACACATACTTATTTATCTAGACTACTTTAACCTAGGCTGCTGTGTCTTTTGTTTGTTTACCGATTATATACCTACTTATGTATGTGCACCTAATGAGTCCCGTCCAACACGTGTGTGGTTTCGGGTTGGAGCTGGAGCTGGAGCTGGCTGGTGGCTGGTGGCTGATCTTGACTCATCTTGACTCAATGCCAGCAGCATGGCGAACTTATCATCCGTACTCCATAGGAGGTAGGTATGTATCTTCTGCTCCTTGGCGCTTGGTCGCCACTTGTCCGTTGCCTGCCTGTGCCTGGTTCGTGTTTTTTGTTTACCAGAATCCGGTTTGTCCCCGCCGAACCGGTCCGGCCGGGGATCTGCATGTGTACGCGCTTCATTGGTTGGCCAGATAGTGACCGGTCAGCTCTCTTGGCGTAGGTATGGTACTTCATAGACTTCACTCATACCACACCACCAATTGATTCGGTTTATGATATCCGACACGACTCGGAGGATCAATCGTCCAGGAATCCCAGCGGACGGAAAATGGACAACTCCTGTAAACTGGTCTGGTGGTCTAGTGGTATGATTCTCGCTTAGGGTTCACCCTACGCTCAATATGCGAGAGGTCCCGGGTTCAATCCCCGGCCAGACCCTTTTTTGAATCTCAAGTCTAAGTGTTCAGTCTCTATCTTAGTTGTGTCTCTCTTTTTCTTCTCTTCTTGTTTTCTCAGTGTGTTCGATGGAAATTTACATGTTGAGCTTATATCTATTTTTATCCCCAAGCAAAACAACTTTACGGAGAAACACTGGACTCCACATAGGTATACGCGCCTATAATTACCCCCTAGTTAAGTACTGTATGGAGCGCAGCATCCAGGTTGCTCACTGATTTACGATCAAAACTAAGGTATTCAGATTTTCAAGGACGTTGACGCTTTTACCTTAATAAAAACCTTAGATTAGCTACGACGCCGTACGGAAATGTTCCGCTCCAGTTACGTCTCGCCCTCTTATTATTCAAGCATCAGCCTTGATAAGATCCGCAGCCTATGAAATCAACGCATTATTAGCATCACCACACAACATCGTCTCGTCTCCAAGCCACAGTCACAACTCACCTTCTCCGCAATGGCATACGTAGTCTGGCACGTGTTGGCGCCGACTAGAACCGGCATGATACTCGCATCAACAACGCGAAGACTCCGCACGCCGTAGACCTTGAGCTTCTCGTCGACGACGCCGCCCAGCTCGCGGGGCATCATGGCGCACGTGCCCACGGGGTGGAAGTACGAGGGGTTGACGTTCTGGCGCAGGAACCTCTTCAGGTCCTCGGGCTCGCTGCTGGCCGAGGCGGGCGGCTGCACCTGTCGCGGCGCGAGATGCCGCAGCCGCGTCTCGAAGTAGTAGCGCCGCGTGAAGCGCACGATCTCCACCATGACGTCCAGGTCCACGGGGTTCGTCAGCGCGCGGTAGTCGACCACCGGCTCGCGCCCGAACGGGTCCGCCGTGTCGATGTTCACCGTGCCCCGGCTCAGCGGGTGCAGGTCCACGATCGTCCCCGACGAGCCGCCGCCCGTCAGCACGTGGTTGTAGAACGCCGTGTTCGGCGAGCGCATGGCGGCTGCCATGTCCTTCATCTGCGCTTTGTAGCCTGCGATGGGTTGGGGCCGCGTTGTCAGTTGTGGGAAGAGCATGTTTCGGGGATTGGAGCGTTAAGCTGGATTTACTCACCCGCTACAACGGTTGGATGCGTGTTACTGGGTAGGGACGCGGCGTGGTCTAGCTTCTCGAGCTTTGAAGCGATCTGCTCGAATGTGTCGGGGGCTATGACCGGCATGCCAAGCCAGGCCGCGACGTTACCGACGCCCAACGAATAAGGACCTGCAGATCTAAATCAATCGAAAGTTCGAACATAGGTAAGTCAGGATTCGCAGCCAGCGAGCGTACCCGTCTTGTTAGCATTCCATACCTCCTGAGCCCAGGCCGAGAAGTTTCGATTGGAGTACATGTCTGTGGGGTTCGGGTGAACGGTGAAGTTTTGAACTAACGTCCTCTTCATGAGTATGTCATGGTGCTGCAACCTACGGTATAGAGGGTAGGGGCTTACGAGTAATGCTTGTGAACACCATGGGATGGTCTTGGAAATTTTGCCCGACGCCTGGGAGGTCAACGACAGTGTCTATTCCCGCGGCCTCCAAGAGCGCACGCGGCCCGATACCACTCTGTTGCAGGAGCTGTGGGGAGTGGATTGCCCCGGCCGCTACGATGACCTCCTTGTTCGCTTTGACGGTGGTGACGGTGGTGCCGTTCCCGGCCCGCCGCTCGAACGAGACGCCAGTGGCTGTCCCATCGCGAAGAAGGATCTTGGTAACCTTGGACTCGGCAATGAGCTCGAAATTGGCCCTGTCGATCGTATCAAAGTGCCCGGTCCTGGCGTAGGACCGTTCTACCCGCTGAGGGTCCATGAAGGTCGGGAACCAGTACACTCCGGCTTTCCCCGAGCCACTGTCTGGCGGGAATTCAACCCCCGGTATATCTCGGAACGCCTCAAACTGTGCCTCTTTCCTGGACGTCAGAGATGTGTGCGTGTGTCAAAGACTGTACTGTGTGTGCTACGAACCTAGCGCAGGCCATTGGAAACGCGGCCACGAAGTATGCACGCTCGAGCTATTCCCCCAGTACGAGGCGTCCCAGGTTATGTTGACCGATTTCTCGACGGCGGCGTCAGGAGGCGAGAAACTAACAGCCTTCGACGACATTTCAGAACCATCTTCACGAGGTAGAATTATGGCGTGTGACACACTTTCTTGAAATACGGAAGCAAGCCCTCCCACGACCACGAAGAGCCGTTGCCGAAGAAGCCGCCCCACCGATCGTAGTCATCGGATGTGCCGCGGATGGTCATCATGGCGTTGATCGCCGAGCTCCCGCCAACCAGTTTACCGACCGTGACGCTCGTCGACCTGTTGTTCAGGTTAGGCTGGCGGGCCGAGTTGATCTGGTAGGACCAGGTTGGCCCCATTGCCGCCACGCCCGTGTACACCTGGCTGATTCTTGGGGAGTCAACTGGTAGTGTAAGTGACTTAGCGAATCAGCCTTCTCAATGACTGTAGTGTGCTACATACCAGTTGGGCCATTTTCGATCACCAGCACAGTCGCTAGTTTGATCCCGCTGTATTAAAAGCCGAACAATCGTCCCAGGGCTGATCTGATGGGAGCTCACATTTTCCATCTGCCGACAGTCGGTCGGCTACTGTTAAGCCGGAGGTGCCGCCTCCCACGATCACATAGTCGTAGGCGGACTTGACGTCGAATTGGCGCTGCGGAGCCTGGATAGGTGCATTTCGCTGTTGCCTAGGAGAGTTGGCTGAATACGCAGTTCCTGAGAGGAACGCTGCCCACAGGGCCAAACTACAGGGCCAACTTGGCAACATTGTGAGCGAGATACCGACCTTCTCGGTAATACTGTCTACGCCTGCGAGCAGACACGCCGCGCTTTTAACTTATTCCTCGACATGGAGCGTCTCGATCGGTTAGACGGCATCTCACAGCTGAGTGGCAGGCTTCGCGGCTAATTACCGAGCAAGCGCAGCTCCAGACAGTAAGGCGGGTGAGCCGATTGGTCATATCCTACTATACGAAATGAATAGCCATTAGTCAACATGCTCATTGCAATATGGCCTATTTTCCCGGCAGATTATCATAGTTATCGACCAAGATTAAAATCAATCTAGTTTCTAGGCACTTGGGTATTTGGTGAAGAGCCCTGGTCAGGACTGTCGGGCTACCGCTACGTGGTAATATTAAAGTACTTGAGTATGGCCCCTCTTTACAGCTTAACCATCTTTTTTGTGCATCTTGCTGTACGATTGCATGCATACCTTCTTGATATAACAGGATCTTCTTAGCCTGCCTAGCGCTTCACTCTTGTAAATATGTTGACCCGGTTATCGACGACACAGAGTTCTACGGTTACCTTCAGGAAAGCGCCTGCCCGAGAGCCTATATCGTAACCCCCACCGATTCCAGTGGTCTGCAAAATATGTTCCTGGTCTCCGTATCTGACTGGAGGCTCTTGGCATCAGCATTGGATCTCAATGTTGGGACAGGGAGCGAGTCTACAATGCGGATCATGGAGGCTCCTCTAGTCACGGTTAGCTCCTGATGTTCCGGCGGCTTTATGAGCCTTTGGTATTGTGAGGGGACTGAGGTGCCACTACCGAGATGCATGTAGATGATGTAAGGGAAGCAGTGAGGATTACATCGGGGTATATCCAGGCATTCGAGATGATGAGAACTTCGCAACGAAAAGCAAATGCCAGGCTTCGGGCTGATGATGAGATATAGGGGTCAGTCACCCTTAGGTTAGTCTCTTTTAGGTGTAGGCATAGAAGATCACTTTGTGTCTAATTGCCCTGGGTTAGGGTAGACGAATAGGGCTTAGTGAGCACCCCGGATTTTATCCCTGCATTCAGCCTCCATGTTATTATAAGGGTGCCCTCCTGTGCAAATGAGCTGGTTGCCAATTTTGTAATCGACTGACGCCTAAACTCGATCAGATTAGTTCTCCTTCAACATGGCGAAGACGTTCTCGATCGCAAATTGGCGGATTCCTCGTGGGAAGTGGCCGCGGCCGATTTTCTCTCTACGACGGATACACCTGTCTGCCACCCAGCTTGCGCCGGCGGTCCGTATAATCGAAGATCCCATCGAGGAAGAGGTGTTCCACGGCAATCGACTGATATTCTTTCATCCAACGAAGCCTGGTGAGATTCTAGATGGCAGGTTCAAGACGATTGCTAAGCTCGGTTTTGGCGGTGGCTCCACCGTTTGGCTCGCAGAGAATCTCAACTTGTAAGCTGTTTCTCGTTCAATCTGTGATTGTGCCTCTACCTGTATCTAATCCTTACTTACTTTGACACACACACACAGCAAAAGATGGCAGAAATCATCAATCCCTCGCTTCGTCAGCATCAAAATCGCCGTCCACAATGCAGATAAATCCAGAGAATCGGATTTTTTCAAACGTATCGATGCCACTCAGTCATCACATGAGGGCCGCCTGTTTATACGGACGCCTATTGACGAGTTCAAATTAGCAGGGCCCGACGGGACACATGAATGTCTTGTTTATGAGCCAATGAGAGAGACGCTGTCCCAGTTCCAGGACAGGTGGCCGAATCGCAGATTCGATCCACATGTCCTCAAATTTCACCTCTTCTTTCTTCTTCAAGCCCTAGATTACTTACACACTGAGTGCGGTATCATCCATACTGGTAAGATTCCACAGCACCCTTATGAATTCGCTCCTATTAATAACCCGCTAGATATCAAGGACGATAACATCATGATGACAATCGAAAATGACGCTGCCTTGACCGATTTCGTCAAGGCCCAGAAGAAAAACCCCCAGTCAATGCACGTCCGAGCCGAGGATGGTCGCGCCACTTATCTCTCACAAGACGACTTTGGTCCTCCTCGAGGCTCTAAACTTGTGCCTAAATTGACCGATTTTGATATCGCCTTTCCCAGACTCGGTGAAAACCACTACCACCTCTCTGCTATCCAATCGCACCGCTCTCGCGCCCCAGAAGTACTGCTTGGTTGCCCATGGTCAACCGGTGTTGATATTTGGAGTGTTGGTATCCTGGTAAGCAAGGGAAACCCCCGGTCCATTTTGCGTATTTTCGTATAACAATACCGGTCACACCAGATGTGGAATCTCCTGGAGGATGTTCACCTGTTCGATCGGCCTGTTGGGGCAGATGGTCAATATGATGCGCATGTCCACCTCGCTCAGATGGTTGGTCTTTTAGGAGATCCGCCGGAGCATGTGATCAAAGGAGAGCGAATTCTTCGGAAACATCAGCTCGATAAACCTATTATGAATTTTAGCGGCAAATTATGCAACAATATGAACGAGTTCTGGGGCGGCCCCTTTTTTGATGATGATAGTAAGTCGCCTAACACATAGGACGCCTTGCCTTGCCTAAGGCGAAGTGACTTACGTACTGACCTATGATAGACCAGATTTTCCGCAAAGAGCTTGTCGCCGGGACGAAGAAGCTCGCAGATACGGTGACGGAACTCGCTGGCGAAGAGAAAGAACTGTTCCTCGACTTTGCTTCTGGCATGCTCCATTGGGTTCCCCAGAAGAGAAAAACTGCCCGGGAGTTGCTTCAGCATCCGTTTCTCGCCGAATTGAACTGGGATCAGGCCTCATAATATGGGAACTCGCGTACGCCTTGGAACGATGCAGGGATTTCCGCATCCAACACCAGCCGGATTTTCAACATCTGCATAATATTTCGTGCAAATTAAGGTCAACTCCACTCATACATGTTTTACCACGGCAAGGAGATGTTGCTAGAGAGCGAGCTGGATTAGAAGGGATTAATTAGTAATAGAGGGTATAGCTAGACATGCCATGATTCTAATAACAGATCATAGCGCTTGGTAGATAACAATAGCATCTAGGGCCTCGATAGATAAGTAATCAACTTCTCTTTCCACAACATACTTCTTGAGTTACGTTTGTGACGTTTATGATTAAGTGTTCAAGCTTATTTCTATCTCGCTCTTCGCGGAATGTCTTCCCACTACTCCTTAAACAGCGAGGAGCTAAGCTATTATTTAAACCGTCATATCCAAAAATAGCGCTACCCAACTTGCTCTATTCTTGTGGTCTGACAGTCAAGCCTACAGTCTCGACTTCAAGCGTTGATACTGAGGCTAGGTGTGTCTCCATATAATTATTCATAGACCACAGTCACGCTGCTCCCAGACCAAGAGGTGCTGGTAAGGGCCGAGCCGGAGCTGCTCACAAGCACGATATTGACGGGATTGTCCGAGCTGGCCTGAACAGTTGCGCCGTTGATGACAGCGGTGGCACCGGTGAATGTGACGGTGCCAAAGTTGGCGAACGGGACGAGGGAGCTGCCGGAGGTGAAGTCCTCGACGATCCACTCAGCAGAAGCACCCTGGGGTTTCAAGTAAGCTTTTGGTTGACGGGCATTGTGCGAGATGGTGAAAAGGTTGCCAACACGACTTACTTGGAGCTGAGTTCTCTGGTTCGAGAAAGTGTGCGACGCACTTCTCCCATTAGCAGAGATGGTGGTAGTGCCGCCAGTGGCGCTGGTCTTGGTAACGGTGACGGTGACTGAGTTCCCAGCGGTGACCGAAAACCCAGAGTACGCGATCAGAGCAGCTGGGAGGTACTCGTACCAAGCCTGTAGCGCTCATCTTAGTAGGGAGTGATTTAGGGAAGGGGGTTATGATAATCTCCTTACCTCATACTCGTACGAGCTGCCCTGGACACACCATAGGACACCGGTCTGGATGAGAGCGGAGTTGGAATATCCGTCGATGCCAACCCAGGCAGCACCGCAGTAAGATGTGCGGGAACTGCCACCAGAAGGAGGCGAGGGCTTGGGGACCGTGAAGGTACCACTGATCTCCGTGACGCCCGACGTCACGATGGCGGAACCACCCCAGTTGCTGGACTCAACGGTGTCGGCGGTAATGTTGCCAAAGCCTCCATCCCCTGAAGCTCTGAATCGGTTTGACCGACGGGCAGCGTTTCTGGCTTGGAGCTCCTGCTTGGCCCAGTCCATCATAGGAGATGCCAGCGCCAGGCTGGCGAGCAGGGAGACGGCGATCAAGGACCTCATCTTCAACGTACAAGCGAAGTGGTTATTCAAAGATATGGATCACGGGAGGGCTTGGATTTGGGAGTGGACAGCAGAGACTAGGACTGGCTGTTAGGACTGCTGAATATCAAGAGTTTGGGATACAGACATGGCATCGAAGTGAAGCTTTATACTCCCGAGAGCACTCGCAGATACTCTCCTCAAGATAAAACCGAAGACGAGGTGGCAGCCGAAATAGGAATGTGATATGTGCCCTGCGTGTAGCGTCCAGCCAACACCACGTCTCTAAAGGGTGCCACGCTTGCATGGTTGGGAAATGGTATCATCTCATTAAGCGTTCTGAAGCCTGTTTCAAATAGGAAAGTGTTATTTATGAGCGTTGTATTCGAAAGAAAACGGCGTCTTGTGGAGGTCATTCAGAGTCCATGGGATGTGAGCTTCATGCAGATTGAACATGAAGCGCTAACAGGAATTAAACCTAGCTTGTCGAATGGCTGTCCACCTGTATGAATCATACAATTAAACGGGGAGATAAGCTCAAGTACTAATCTATTTCCAATCAATATTGACACGAACTGGGCCCCCAAATCGTGTCCGTACGAAGCTCGAATCATCCTCGAGCTAGGATGCTTATGTTAGACCCGAGAGCGTATGCCAATTACCAAACTAATATCCCTGTATTATGACTGAGTGACGATTGAAAGAGGATCAGAAAAAGAGTATTTAAAGTTTGAATATTGATATAGGCGAGTTCAGGCATATGATAATGGCCTAGGTACTAACATCATTCTATGATGGTAATAGTTTATAGCTGGATATCATACATTATCTCGACTAGGTGAATGATCGACAATGCAGTATGTGAAGTGGTATTGACAGGCGCGTGAGCCATCTCCAGACGAGGGGGCGAGGGGAATATTTAATGATTCGGGGCTAGATATGCTATATCCGGTCTGGTACCCGCGCTTCGCACTCCGTATTATAGTCACCCGGAAAAGATGGTTGCACGATAGCATCAAAATCACGTGTGTTTATAAGTCGGGGGAGAAACAGTATTAAACTAGGGCTACTGACTCTTAAACTTCATTCTCACGGGGAAATATTTTACATCATGAATGAAAATAGAATAAAAATAGGGCAGTATGAGAACTGAATCCTCTGCGATAGTAGACCGCCGAAAAAAGAAATGCACAATAAGCTTAATAGCATGGCTACAGAATATAAAATTGAACCATTCCCACCGGCGGTGATAATGAAACCTCGGGAACGTTTGTTTCGGTAGGCCCAAGCGAGCTAAATGAGTGGCGAGCATCGTGATGCTGCAGGTCATTACCGCAATGCAACCCCGTAATCAAGCCTACCCCCCTCCCTCGACGACCTTCCGTATTTAGTGGCTTACACATGCAACCCTGTGCATGAGCTTCGCACGTAATTGGACAAACGAGTACCTCGAAATATCTCACGGCGAATGGCGACATGATTGTGTAATTTTGAATGAGTCCCGCGATGCTCAGATTCGCCGACTCTTGCCGGCGGAAATACCTTGCTGGGGCCAGGCAATTACATGAAGGAGTCTGCAGCACGTCCTGTGAGATTTGGACAATAGAGACTGGAGATTGAGGCGCCAAAAATTTTAGGGCATAGAATAGAATATTGAGTCATTGAGTTACGAGCCTCTTACATATTGTTTGATCTTCATAAGGTAGCCAAGGCGACCGCCGAGATGTTACAGTACAGTACCAAGGCCCTATGAGTTCCGGGGCCGTGGCTAGCGCACCAAATGCCGCCTGGGCTTCCTTGGCGTGCTTTTGAGCCCCGACGCCACGCCCCATGATATCAGACTTGGCGGTGCAAATCCGACGTCAATTTCACATATTCGTAGAGAATCAGTATAAAAAAACTCATAAGTTGGTAGTTTAGACTAGGCTCAAAAGTTAAGGGTGTATGGAATTAGTATGGCTTTATAGGATGAGGTACTCTTGTACTAGAATTTACTCGCGGACGAAACTTAGCGATAATCCCGTATGCATTTTTATGTACTTTACAAGAAGCACGCGTTCAGAACTAGCTTAACCGTCAGTAGTATCAGAAACTGAAAAGATGTTGAGGATGAAAAGGGAAATTTTCATTTAAAAGTGTTAGATTTGTTTGATAATGTTATATCGACCCCACAGGCTGCTCCAGCAACATAAAATGCGTACTTTAATCATAGCTGGATAGCCGTAGTCCCTAACGTAAGCGGAAAATGTAAAGCTGAGTTATATTATTTCTCTTGAGCTGCTCTTATTCTGGTATGAACTGATCCTGTGTTGTTTTAGCGCGTGTTATTCTACACCTGATCGATATTGCGGCATTGCTCTGCGGAGTTGCTCCTACTAGGTGTCTCAATTTCAGACAGGCTTGCAATGGGGAGAAATTGAGGATGAAATTTATTCGGAATGCTTGCCGGAAACTTATTCGAACTCAGCCAACACCACGCCGCCCGGAGCTATGCCTGCTAGTGTGGGTTTGGGGCGATTGATGATCTATCGTGTTCAGCCCTATTTCCAGGAACTTCATAACCCGCCTCCCGCAATCTGACCTGAAACCCCTGCCCACACCACTAAGCAGCGACTACGACGTTAACCATTATCTAGAGCGAATTTTGTCAGATTAGGACTATTAGCGACCGTGGCACAGAGAGAGTCTGTGAGCCACTTGGTGGAAGATCGCCAGGGTAGCTAGGAGCTTAGCTAGATGAGTAGCTAGTACCTAAGGGGGTGGCTAAGAAATTTGACTAGCCCTACTTCGTACGAAGTAGGTAACCTACCAGTTTACCGTCAGTCAGTAAATCAATCACCCGTCCTTGAAACCATTGACGCCGGTCACACCACCCCAGCCCTGATAAGCCATACCATGAGCCTTCTAACGAGTGGGTAAGCTGAAGAGCTGTAAGTTTCGCCCCATCGTGATCGCCTGTTCCATCTACTCGCGCCACTGATACTATGAACTAGCCATAAATCCATCATTGCGTATTTTAGCGACGAATAACCTTACAGTTACGGCAGCAGCTCCCAGGACAGAGCTCAATCTAGAAGAAAATGATTTCGATGGGGCTACCGCCGACCGATACAAGAGCTTGCTGGAGAAAAGGTGGACGGGTATTGTGCGGTTGCAGAAGAAGGCGACAGTGCTACGCCCACCTCCTTGTCTATGCGCAATAAAGATCCGTCATCTTGGCTTCCCAACTCAAGCCCCCGATACACCCTCGAGTCACACCGGAGCACAATCAACTGCATCGCCTTCCATCACTTGCGACCGGCTCAGATGATTACACAATCAAGATATGGGACTAGGATGCTGGTGATATTGAAAGGACGATCAAGGGACATACTAGAGCCGTTCTAGACGTCGACTACGGTGGCCCCAGAGGCAGTACACATTTGGCGTCTTGCAGTTCGGATCTCACTATCAAGCTATGGGACCCTGCTAACGAGTAGAAAAACATCCGGACTCTGCCGGGCCACGACCATAGCGTAAGTGCTGTACGATTTATACTCAGCTCAGCAAATCTACTAGTGAGCGCGAGTAGGGATTAAAAATTGAAGATATGGGACGTTATCACAGGATTTTGTTTGAAAACGCTTAAGGGGCATGCCGGTTGGGTTCGAGATGTGTTTCCCAGTTTCGACGGCCGGTATCTACTCTCTGCTGGGGACGATATGACGGCACGGGTATGGGACATTTCATCTCCAACCCAGACTGAAAGTAAAGTAGCCATGCTTGGTCACGAACACCATATCGAGTGCTGCGCAATCGCTCCTCCCACTAGTTATGAATTTATTACACTAACAGCAGGGCTGAAAAAGTCGCCGCCGCACAACAGCTCGGCCGAATATCTTGCCACCGGCTCCCGAGACAAGACAATACGTCTGTGGGACATACGCGGGACCTGTCTCTTGGCACTTGTTGGCCATGACAACTGGATACGCGCGCTTGTCTTCCACCCCGTCGGCAAGTACCTGTTGTCAGTGTCCGATGATAAGACCATGAGGTGCTGGGATCTCAGCCAAGACGGTCGGTTTGTGAAGGTTATTGGAGAGCCATATGAGCGCTTCATTACCTCGCTGCAGTGGGCTCCAAGCATCGTCCGGAATTTGGAACATGTAGAGCCCGCTACCAACGGTGCCACGACAGAGCGGTTGCAGGGTGGGGAAGCAAATGATCCGTCGGCGCCTCATGGTCCAACGACAGATGGAACGTTAGGGCTGAACTCTAGAGACCTGCAGATTCGCTGTGTTGTTGCCACGGCGGGAGTAGATTGTAAGTTGAGGATTTTGACGAACTAACCATACGCCCACCTACCAGATTATGAACTACTTGCTTTATAAGACTCGCACTGTAAGAAGATGGTAAGCATATATAAGATGCATTCGTGTAAACGACTTCAAATATATTTATTAAATTATTAAAAGCTTTCCGTTGACTCGTCGAGGTAGACATTGAGTGAGATAGGAAACGCCACATATGTCCCGAGCTCCAGTACTCAAGGCTTCTTAAAGAGGCTCAGACGGTACAAGTATCATGGTCCGTCAATCCAGGGCTCTTTTTAAATTGACATTCAGAACCTAGTAACTTCAGGACAAGTGCTTCCTTCACAGATAGTGTGATCCTTAGCTTGGCAGGATCTGCAGTAGTTCCCCACTGCGACAGCTGTATCGCACTATTTATTGACCTGACCGCTTTTTTGTTTACTTGTGTATGATTCAATCTTGATTTTCACTTCGTTTCGCTGATTTTGATAAAGCTCATAAGGCGTTCTCGCCAACGGACATCCGACAAGCTTACGGACAACCGTGGAGATAATAAACTCTGTTATAAAATAAAAAGCAACAGTGGCGGGCGTGGAGAGTTCAGCCATTACCGTGTTACCACATCACACATCAGGACACATCGTCACGTCCAGAGTGAGATTCTGTGTATACATATACATTCTCCTCTATGACTACCGCTCCAGACGCAACCATGTCATCTTCTTCCGGAGACACACAAGCAACAAACGGAATCACTCGCTTCCAAGATTCCAAGGAACTCCTACAATATCTATACGCCGACCTCGCCCGCTTCCCAACGGTCGTCTCACCAGATATCATTCTGTACCCCTTCTATAACCACAGCGCATCGATACACGGCCTTACAGCGGTCGGTGCGTGGGTAGAACGCCTCGTCGCGGCAACGAACGGCACGATGCGCATGGATGTCGAGTCTATATCGGTCGAAGGAGACTACGGCACGGTCGACGGGATGTTGCGGGCGCAAAAGCCTGGCCTGAGAGATCTGGCGGTGAGATTCCAGGGACGCTGGAAATTTGCGGGGGGCGTTCCGGTGGAACATTGGGAGAACGTTCTTGACGATCTAGACGGTACTGTGAAATGGTACCAGGAGGCGGGTTGGAAACGTCCTGAGCCTCGCTAAGGGCAATTTCACTTGGTCAGATTACGGCGGGTGATGTAATGTCGCGCGACTTCCACCTTATTAATAATCTTATCATATCATCAGTCTATCGTTCTTCGGTTAAAGGATTCGGATGTGCGTTCAACTGAAAGGGAGATTAGGTGCTCTCCTGTTCTTTCCTTTTTCCTCCTCGTCTAGAGTCACAGCGGATCGCCGTTCTCGAACAACTCATAGCAAATACAGAACCACTCGTAGCATTCATGATGAGTATCCCGCTATACCCACGTGAGAGTGGTATGTCTTAGAGTATCTCTCGTCGACTTCAAGTTTGAGCTTTAGCCGGCGTCGCGGATAACAACTTTCGAGTTGAATTGATGTCCTATTGAGAGAGAAACATCGTATCAAACGAGATAAACAGTTCGCTTCTCAGTTTTCAAGTTCCTCATGCCCTCGCCGTCCATGAATCCATCAAAGTAACAATCGCCAACTAACTCATGGCATGGCTGCATACCCAATCCAGGCAAATGTCGCATGCCCACGTACCGTAGTACAAAAGGCGTCTTGCCACCGGGAAAGACGAATATACGGTCCTTGGCTAGTCCACCTAATTGGCACCAGGGGGGGCCGAGACCTAGGTGCCCGCCTGCGCTCATGAACATTTTCCTGCCTGCGGTGGATATCTTGATCGCATACCCGACACTGCCGACAGAGTATTTTCCCATGTCATCATCACTAGTTTCATCGATGAGGGGTTTCCGGCCCGTCTGAAGTTCGTCGAGTCCTTGTGCCTGGCACCAAAGATTATACGCAGATTCATCGTGCGCAGAACCTAAACTCGGGGGTGTTGACGAGGGGGAGATCCTCGCGAGGGTAGGCTTGAAGTCCTCTTGCACTAGTACGCGTTGCCGAGTCATGATGGTATCGCCGCAAAGTGTACGCCAGAATCGGGGTTTCCAATTAACGAGGTTACTAGCATAGGCATCGCCCGTTGCAGTATAGAAATCCTTTGCGAATGTGTACCACTCACGCAGGCCGGATCGCTGGGGCTCATCCTCTGTATAGAGAAGAGTGCTGGATGTGCTCGCAATAGTGTCGACAAGACATCCCTCGAGGACCAATATATTCTCCTCTATCACTGATGGGCAAGCGCTTCGTCCTCCGCAGGCGTCATAGCACGGATGTTGTCGCAAGTATCTGTCAAGCGACCCTCTAGATTCTACCGGCTGCGAGAAGTCGGGCACCCATGATGGCAACCTTTGGTCGGGGTCACGAGAGACAAAGCGCGGCTGACAAATGATGTCGAGAGATGCACTGAACTGGATGATGCTGAATACGGCTGTCGTGAATACACTCTCAAAGCTTAATTGGGGGCTATAATCAGGGATTATAAGCGTCTTCGCAGGCTGTCCCGTACTAGCAGAATGGCCTTTCAGGAGAGATAGAAGTCCGTAGATCTTATCTCTCGGGTCTGTGGCATCCCGATGTTGGAAGGCCCACAACAGTGACTCCGGCCGAAAGAGGGAGGAGACGTGAGAAAGATCGTCGAGATCGCTTGAAATTCTGGAAAGTTTGAGGTTGTCATCGTGGCAATATCTATGCAGAATGAGACAAGGCAATACAGTGTCGACGAGAGCATTGAGCATGTCATTCACGCCGGGAACATCAGCACAGCAGCTCGTCCGATGTTTTTGGAAGTTCGAAATGCCCGTCAGAAAGAGCCGCCACGGGATTCGAATGAGGCCGTACAATAACTCGGAGTCCTTGGGCAAGATACACTCCTGCACAGTCCAGATGCGATTCCACCATGGTCGAGTACCCAGCCAATGCAGAGCTTGGCGGGTGTTTGTTCGGAATGTAGCGGGCACGTCGTCTGCCTCGTATTGAAGGTGCGCTATCCACCTAAGATGTGCCCCTGAGACGAGCATCTTCAAGAGGCAGCCAACCTGGTAGAAGCTGTCAGCCTCCAAGGCATGCTTACCGGCGTCGTCCAACATACTAGGATCAAATTGAGGATCCCAATGTTCCGGCCTCGTCCGCGTTATTTTGAAATCGTGCGCGCCCGGCCTAAATTCCACTTCAGGCACTGGGCTTAGGTCTTTGGCAATATTGAGGTGAGGAAGATAAGCAGAAATATTGTCTAAAAGCTCGCCTGACGACTTCAACAGCCGCGCGATCTCATCATCTTGCTCTTTGCTGACGATTGGCTCTGGCTCAACGGGCTCTTCACCGAGCCACAAGAGCCCGTTCACAGTCTGACTGTATATCTCTCCCATGAGCAGCACCTGCTGGGCTTTCTCTTCGGTATCCTGTTGATTTATGCATATCGCATCGATCCATAGCGTCCTAGTATGTTTATCATCCCTGCTAGCTTTTATTTGCTGCCTCAGCCTTCTTAATGCCGCGTACAGGTTAGGGGTAGCCGGGAATGGAACGTCGTTGATATGTACATCCACGAGATGGACTTGTGGTCCCCATGTATAAGACAAGGCCTGGATATACTGTGAGCATAAATGCAATACCGATAGAACTACTAAACACTCATGTTATAGCGTTTTAATACCTCGTACTTCGGCTGGTCGTGAAGAGACACGACGTGAAGCTCGCAGTGGATCCTGTCGTCCCACTCTCCGCTTAGTAGGGTTAAGAGGCGAATCTGCTTCTTTGACGGGTCCAATGGAGTATATTGCAGGGCGGCCATTTTCACGGTATTTTATCTTCTGATAGGCGTGTTATCGTGGCTCGCAGGGACTTTGATCTCCACCACTACACATGGCTTAAGGTGGAAGGGGATTCATCCTGCCATCAATGATCGGACACGGCTGGGTGCTGGTATATACCAAGTAAGTAGATAAATACGCTAGATTACCTAGCTAGGTACCTAGGCACCGTCCTCAAAAGTGGCAATATGATTATATCTTCAGCTGAACGCCGCTTGCACACAATTGGAGACGATTGGCTTGTTTAAAGGCCGACTAGAGGCAACTCAGAGGAGCAACGCGACAAGCTGAGGGTTGCTTCGAGGACAAGTCGACGGGAGGGTGGTCAGCATTCAAGATCCACAACTTCGTACTTTGTTCCCTAAGTAAACATTAGACCCTATCTCGATATTATTCCTTTATCCATATTATTATTATCTCAATAACTAGGTAAAAGGGCGCTACCTCATTAACCGCCAAGCCAAGTCTGACAAGGAGTTCAAGGATGCGCTCAGCTCTCTCTCTCCTGTTCACCTGCAAGATCATAAATCTTGAGGCGGTCAAATCAAAATGATGAATTCCGCATTGCTTAAAGCCCTGTTTCTGGGGCTCTCTGCGTCCCAGGTCTCCGCTTCGCTGCGTGAAGACTCGCAGAAAGTCCTGAGCTCCGCGGGTTCCCTCGACCTCAACCGCGACACTCCTGTGCACGTTGTGCCCGATAGCATCTTCAAGGCCCTCGACGCCCATCCCGATCCCGTCGATGCCCTCATCGCTCTCCGACCCCAGGTCGCCGACGAGCTCGCCGAACCGCGTCTCCTCCACGTCTTTGGTGATGACACGCCGCGATGGATGACCGAGGGCGATAAGCTGCGTCTTCGCCGCAAGGGCCAAAAGTTCAAGGATATCACCGACTTTCAGGAAGACGTCAACGCGTCGTTTGCAGGCCACGCCCATCTGCCCAAACTCGCCCACCAGAGGCTTGTGAAGCCGCTCTTCTCCAAGATCTCGACAGACACGATGCGCGAGGCCTTGACGCACCTCACCGGCTTCTACAACCGCTACTATGGCGACCTCTTCGGCGAGCAGAGCTCCCAGTGGCTGCACGATCACATCGCCGATATCATCCGGACTGCACCCTTCCACACCCACATCTCCCTCGAGTACTTTACCCATCCGTTCCCCCAGTCGTCCATCATCGCCCGTTTCGAGCCCAAGGTCCGCAACTCCTCCCTGCCCCTGACCATCATCGGCGCCCACCAAGACTCGGCCAATTATCTCTTTCCCTTGCTGCCGGCTCCTGGCGCCGATGATGATGGCTCCGGAAGCGTCAGTATTCTCGAGGCCTTCCGTGTTCTCGCTCAGTCTGGCTTCATTCCCAAGAATGGGCCTGTCGAGTTCCATTGGTATGCCGCCGAAGAGGGGGGTCTGCTGGGCAGCCTGGCAATTGCGCGTGACAAGAGACAACAGGGTGCCAATATTAGTGCCATGCTCGAGTTTGATATGACGGCCTACGTTGCCCGAAACTCTACTCCGGAGTCTATCGGTTTAATCGACACGGAGGCCGACGACGCACTAACTGCCTGGGTTGCCTCATTAAGCAACGAGTACATCTCCATTCCGACTGCTATCTACAGCCTCGGAGCTGGCGCTGGCTCCGATTATATGTCATTCACCCAGAACGGATTCCCGTCGGCCTTTGCGTCCGAGGGCAACCCCCTCGTTGGTGGTCGCTTCCCAGGCGATTACGATCCTTATGTGCACAGCTCAAGGGACACCATGGACGTTGACGATGAACATGGTTACTTCTCTTTCGACGTAAGTTGTGATGTTCTCCGCAGCCCATGGTCTCGCTAACACCTGTCTTCGATAGCATATGGCGAGGTTCTCCGAGCTCGCGATTGCCTTCATTGTCGAGCAGGCAGGTTGGGACAATAAATGGCGATAGAAACAAATAACATGCGCTATAAATATCTAGGCCTCATTGGCGCATTCCTCCGTAGAATGCTACATAGACACTGGCAATGTACATAAAACTTGTACTTTTTTCGATTCAACATACATGAAGGCGATTTTTCTTTGGATCCTATTGTTGCTGCTGCGACACCATGTTGACAGGTTGACAGTTCGCTGCGCGAGAAGAGGCATGACAACTCTCGTTACGTCATGTCTAACTACCTTACCTAGACGATTTAGGTGCATCTCTGAACCATACCTAAGTACTAAGAAAGATTCATACACGATGAGGTCACAACGTTAAACATTGCAATACAGGTCAACGCTATGATACAGGACCTCACAGCTTCGGCATCCAAGTGCAATATATGAGCAAATGAAACGAGGGCTCTGGTCGCCGAATTCCCCACGCCAAGCTTGGATGGGGAACGCTTCGGGACGATCCGTTTGTCAACCAAAGTCGATCCACCACATCCGCCACTCATTGCACAAAGTGTACCACACAGTACAAAGTGTCAGGTATATTTTTGTCAATGAAAGGTCTTCATCATTCACATACGTAGTTTTATTATTTCTCTAGCTCCTTTTTTATAGGAAATAATTGACAGGGGAGGCTACGCTGACCACATAGGTCTAGTGTACATACTTGTCAGATACGCAAAGAAACTGAGACAGATTCGCCCGGCGCACCAGGAGCATATCCCGCGAAAAACTCTCACCATAGCTACTATCGACAATAGTATCATGGGCTAGACGCAAATCCCTACTATATCTAGCGATCAGGGCTAGCACAACATCATGAAATATTGTGTTGATGAATATCGTGTCTGTATTAGGCTAGCTTGTTGCCGCTCATCTGCCGGCATCGATCGACGATAGGATAGCGCTACATATCAAGTGAAGTAAGTGGCTGAAGGGGTGTTCGCCGGTTATGGTGGATGCAAAAACGCAACAACCCCGTCAGTTTCGCTCTCGATTCGCGCGTTCACTTAACCAAGAGCTATTTACAGTCTAACACCATCGACCACTTCACTCCAGCGCCAATCTACCATGCGATATGGACGAAAAGGAGAACAGGCAAATCGAGGCAGAGCCTGAGGTTAAGCAAGGCAGACTACCCAGGACGCTTCGTGCTCTACGAAACACGAAAGACACCATCAATCATCCTCGAACGCTCATAGTCTGTTTAGATGGCACTGGTGATCAGTTCGACAATGATAACAGCAATGTGGTCCATTTTGTTTCGTGTCTCAAAAAGCACTCTCCAGAGCAGCAAATGACTTATTACCAGTCTGGTATCGGCACTTATGACAAAGGTGGTTTGAAAAATGGCATTGGTGCTGCCATGGATATGGCAGTTGGGAGTGGATTGGGTGCGTAATGACAGACATTTAGCTGGCATTAGTATCAGATCAGTTCTCTGCTAACGCTTCGTCATAGGCATTCATGTCAAAGACGCGTACAGGTTTCTAATGCAAAATTATCGCGACGGCGACAAGATTTGTTTACTGGGCTTCTCTCGTGGCGCATACACGTAAGAACAATTGGCCCTAGCTCTGCGCTCAGTGTTTGTACTGACCAATCTCCAGAGTTCGATGTCTTGCAGGGATGATTCACAAAGTTGGCCTGCTTCCAGCCAGCAACGGGTCCCAAATCAACTTTGCCTATAACTTTTACAAAGACGACTCTGACAATGGAGATTATCTTGCCGATGAATTCAAGCGCACATTCTGCACCGAGGTCGATGTCTACTTCCTCGGGCTTTTCGATTCCGTTGCTAGTGTTGGCTTCTTTCCTCGCAAGCTCCCGTTTAGCAAGACAGCCACGAATACGGTTCGCTATTTTCGGCATGCTCTGGCTTTAGATGAACATCGAGCCAAGTTCAAGGTCTGCCATTGGCAGAACGACCAGCCCGGTGCAACGCCAGAAGTAACACGTCGGGCAACTGTCGACTTAACACCGGTTAGTCGGCTGCGCCGCCGATTCAGTCTCGGCCGCCGCCTTAAACACCAGAAAACACCCGGTGGCATGAGTAAAAAACCGCCACAGGGCGATCCGACCGATGACGATTCCAGCGATGACATCTGGGACTCGAAATTCAAAGCTCAAGAAGAGGCAAACAACCGATATAAGGATTTCACCACGGATGCCCTTGAGGTGTGGTTCATGGGCGCGCATGCGGACATCGGCGGCGGAGCTGTCCGAAATGAGAGTCGCCACATGCTGTCGCGTATTCCCCTGCGTTGGATGATCCGCCAGTGCTTTGACTGCAACACTGGCATTTTATTTGATATGGCGCGCTTAGCCCAACAGGGCCTCGACGTGGTCAACCTATGGCCCAAGTACCAAGAGCCCACGAAGCCAACCGTCGGCCCTTCCCCCCGGCTTATGACTAAGTACAATAAAAAAATCCTGGCTCCGGTTCAACGGCGATCGATCTTCTTACCGATCGGTCCCGAGGACTATAGCATCGATGACGCGCCAACGAGTGAGGATCTGAACTATATCCTCCCATCGGAGTCCGACGAGGACCACTTCGACGCCATGGAACTGCCCAACGACCAGCTCAAGATCGCGAAGAGCTGGTGGATCCTTGAGATCTGGCCGGTGAAGATCCGCGTCTTGTCTCGCGATAACGAGTACTGGGAGAAGAGAGTTCGGGTCAATTTGGGTCGTTACCGGGCCATTCGTAATCGCGAGCCCAATATGCACTGGACTGTGCAGAAGATGATTGACGAGGGGAAGTATACGTTGAATACTCGTCAAACAAAGGGCACCAAGGTGAGTACAAACTACGAACTTCGTTCTATTTCCTATCAATCGGCGTCCCTCTAAGAACCAGGAGAGGTTTCAGGCTCTATGACATAAAACATGAGCCTCTTCCTAGACTCTGTGTCCTTGAAAGCACCGTCCCAATCCCGTTACTGTACCCTTCAGTCACTAACCGAGGAGACAACAGTGGCATGAAGTTGTATAATAAAAGTTCGACCGCTACGCAGGTCTGGATTGTCGATGTATTCCAACGTTCTAAGTTGGCGAGCGAGAGTAAAACCCCAAAATCAAAACATCGCAGAGTAACATTGCAGCAAAACGAACAGGTGAAGTTTCTATATAACCCCTTGATTACCGAGCTTCAAACCACTTATCAATTTACTTTCTTCCTCAAAACCGTCTACCATCCACTGTTGCCAAACGCTACCTTATTACTAAGGGAACATGGTATCTTATTCGATGCCTTGTCGCTTGATATGTATGAGGCCTCTAGCTCTTCTTGGTGTACAGGCGGACCATAAGGTACCAACACATGCAATTTTCAGTTACTACTACGATCATTGTGGTTTCGTGTTGATGGCTGCGCCTACTTTTGATACCAGTGCGTGATGCCACACAACTGGAGACCGACTTACACACGGAAGGTGCTGGGCAACGGGACGATCTCCCGTCCTTATACCGAAGCGACTCAACAAGCTGAAGGCATACATACCACCTAGCAGAGGTCGGCAGCTACCTGTACTTGTCGCTACCTTGCGTGATGAATCTTTAGATTTGTACGTAAGGTACCTACATGTAGACAGGCAAGTACAGCTAGATACTCAAGGGGAAGTGAGGTAAGTCCCCCCAGCCCCCTTGTCTCCAGGTATATACTATATTAGTGTGGGTTGAATGTAAACTGACCGAGCAGGCATCTACGTATGGTAGTAGTGCTAGGTAGGCAGGTAGGTACACTACTGCAGAATCTAAGTGTTTGTTTTTTCTGATCTGGGCAGCAACATCAATATCTCATACTGAGGTAGGTACCTACTTACTTAAAAGTGTGTAGTTGTGATTGCCCCTGCATCAAGATGTTCAAGTTTGGTGCAAAGTACCAAAGTACCTTCCAGTAGATGGTTGGAGTTGATGCTGCAGGTGCTTGAGCTTTTGTTTGTGTGAGCTCGGATAGGAAGTAGCAACAACAGTGAAAACAGCAACAACGGCAACAACAGCAACAGCAACAGCCCAACAGGTACTACCCACCTACTCTCTTTTTTACCCACAAGTTACACCTAACTTCCTCAACTACATTATATATACCTCTTTCCCTCATCTACCTCGTTTCCTTCCCTACCTCTCATCCTCACTCCTCGCCTTTCACCATCCAGCAAGCGGCAACATCGCATTGCACCCTCCAACGTTCATCTATAAACCTTGGAGTCTTGAACCTCTTTTGCATCCCAGCCCTCAGTCTCCTTCTCTTGGCTGCCCTCAAGCAAATACATGCACACGCTCATGTGCAATCATCACTCGTTCGAGTCTCACTCTCATCACTCTCGCACTCTCGCACTGACGCACTCACGCACTCAGCCCTCGCCCTCTGTCCGTGTTTCACGAACAACCAGCTTTAAGAGGGTAGTTCAGCCTCCCCCTGGGCCACAATCTTTCAATTAAAGTCAGTCTGTGTGCCAAAGTCCACCCTCCAGCATACCTTCCAATCTCAAAGTGTGAAGGATTCGATTCCCTCGCTGGCCACCTCTGGTCATAGCTTTGGTCTATGTCCGGTCCACCATTTACCTAAGCCCTACCTCCTCTTCCTCCTCCTTCGCCTACTCCGCTCTCTCCTCCTCCTCCTCCTCCTCCTCCTCCTCCTCCTCCTCCTCCTCCTCCCTCCCTCCCTCCCTCCCCAACCGCCCCCTGAGTTACTTCATCAGGTATGTCTGTCCAACTACCATCCTCAATCATTATTTGACATCTGATACTTCAGTCAACTAACTATCTCTAGGAACAAGATGGAGCACAGGGGCGCTGTCAGTCATCCCGACTATAAGGTAACAAATCTTATAACCCAATTTTTTAATGTCACCAATCACAATCTAATACAACATTCTAGGAAGAGCTGGAGATTATTCGGAGCCACGTGAAGTCTTCCCAGTCCGCGTCCACTAGCCATCAGTCAACATGGGAAACCTATCCCGAAATACCCACCTCTCGGGATCTCAACCCGGACTGGGACAGCTCGGAGGATCTTGAAATGATCCACAGCCTCCTCCCGAACGACTGGGAGCGTCCCTTCCCGGGCAAAGATGTCTACTTAGAGACGCACTACAGGTTACAGAGGGAAGAAGCCATAGCGATGTTGCGCTATTCTGTGAAGAAATACCGGGAAGATCCTGCGATGATAGACGACGATGAGACGTGCGTTTACACAAAAGTAGGGCTCTCCATTCAAGACCGTAATTAGCTCTGATTCGCTTACGCTTGTTAACCTAGGTTTTTGTCCAAGGATACCTGCTGACCCGCCTTGGCCCCATGTGTCGTATTCAGTTTTCGACTGAGAGGGCTGGAAAGAGAATTAGATGGGTACAAACTCGTCGATTGACAACGGGCAAACTCGTTGCCATCTCGACTGTTGAAGATGGCTTTAGAACGATCTGCATACCCGCTGTCATTGCTGATCATCCTATCCGCGACTTGCAACAAGTTCCGCCCACCATTCCAATATTCTGGCGTGACACAGACCATGCTATCATAGATCCAACAACTCAACTTGTCATGCTTGAGAGTAAATCGGGCTACTTCGAAGCTGTACGGCATTGCATGGTCGGGCTACAGCATGTAGTCAGGACGGATACCCCCTTTGACAAATACTTAGTCAGCCTGGACAAAAGCGACTCGGTAGCCCCTTATGTTCAAGACAACCCCCGGATGAATATCAGCTCTCTTATTCACCATATCCCGGATTCGTCTACTCTCACTCAGGATACCGTTCGTCAGCGCCTCGCTGAAGAAAGAGAGCCGCTAAGGAACTACCAAGTACTCGACGGTATTAACGATCGGATTTCAGCCTTCACCAATCTCGACAACTCTCAGCTCTCCGCTGTGCATCGGATTCTTACTAAAGAGCTCAGCATTATCCAGGGCCCTCCCGGGACTGGAAAGACATTTACCTCAGTTCAAGCTTTGCAGATCATACTGGACAGTCAGCAAGCACGTGGCAGCAATCCTGTGATTGTCGCCGCGCAAACGAACCATGCCGTTGACCAAATACTTAGTCAATTGATCAAACTAGGCTTCAATACAGTCCGCTTGGGCGGCCGCACTCAAAATGAGGAAATGAAAAGTTATAGTATGTACAACCTGCGTCGTCGTGCTACATTGCCCCGGGCACAGGCCGCAGAAAGAGATTACAAGACGTTCGAGTCGGCACGGCGAAAGACTATAGCCCGATTCGAAGAAATAGCGCAGAGCACATTTTCTGAAGAATATCTGAATCCTCAAGTACTGCAGGAAGCGGGAATCATTACACAGAATCAGCTAGATTCTCTCTTAGCCGAGGAGGGTTGGGCGTCGGTCCACGAATCGGATAATATACTGTCCCAGTGGCTCGGTGACCAGCGTGTTGAGCCACCAGCCATAGACGCAATAGACCCAGATTTCGACATGCAGGAAAACGATGATGCGGCTGACTTTGACGTCGAAGACTATAACATTGACCTGGATGACTGCATTGCAGACGAAGATGAGAACAATGGCAGAGTCGATGGGAAATGGGTGCCTACCAAGTATCGTTGGACTGGTGCGAATCCTCGGCAGTATACTGAGGCTGATCCAATACTTCGGAACGAGCTTGCCCGAGAGGATTTATGGGGTGTTAACAAATCATACCGTGGTGCTATGTACCAATATTGGCAACGAGAGCTACTGCGTCTTCGACAGAGTACATTCCGCGTGGAGCTCGCGGCAAACGTTCGAATTTGTAAGAATTTGAAGGTGAACAGATGGCACAAGGACTTACGATGCATGAAGATGGCCGATATCGAAATCGTCGGATGCACTACAACTGGATTAGGCAAATACCGTGGTCTTCTTGCTGCCCTCAAACCACGAACAATGCTTATTGAAGAAGCCGCTGAGACCAAGGAGGCGCACATTCTATCTGCATTGTACCCGTCGCTTCAGCAACTTATCCTTGTCGGCGACCACCAACAACTAGCCCCTTCTTGCGACACCCCCTTTCTAGACGAAGCCCCGTACTACATTCGCGTTTCAATGTTTGAGCGACTCGTCAAGTTGCATATGCCATACACGATGCTCAATATGCAGCGTCGGATGGAACCGAGCCTAAGAGAGGTCCTCAGCCCATTCTACCCAGACTTGCGGGATCACCCGGTGGTAACCCAGCCGGATGCTCGCCCACCTGTTCCAGGAATGGCGCAGCCGTCGTTCTTCTTCCACCATACATGGAGCGAAGCAACAGATGAAAATTTGAGCAAGCTCAACATTCTAGAAGCCGAAATGATTGTGGGATTTGTTGATTATCTCATGATGAATGGCGTCAAAGCAACCGAGATCACCGTGTTGACCTTTTACCGGGGACAACGTAAAAAGATACTCAGTGAATTTAGGAGAATGAAGCACCGTGAACCATTCAGAAATGTTCATACAGTTGATTCTTATCAGGGTGAAGAAAACGAAATTGTGATTCTATCACTGGTTCGAAGTAACGGTCCCAACGGCCCTCATAAAGCCGGTTTTCTTCGGGATAGCAATCGAGGCGTTGTTGCCATTAGCCGTGCTCGCCGGGGATTTTATATCTTCGGTAACATGATCAACCTGATGGGGGCGTGCGAGGAGTCAAGGGCGATGTGGGGAAAGGTTCAGGGCGTTTTCCATGGCCAGAACCGGTTCGGCCATGATGGAACACTGCCTATCACTTGTCAACGGCACAAGAGAACTACTTTCATTAAGCATCCTAATGATTGGGCTAACCATCATGGTGGTTGCTCACAGCCTTGCGCTGGCAAGCTTGAATGTGGCCACGATTGCGGTCGCCTTTGTCACTGGTATGTTTATGTGAGTTTTGGTTGCGCTGAGGCGTGCTGACATTTGCTTCTAGGGTTCAACACGAGCGGCTGATTTGTCAAAAGCCTTGCGAGAGAGTACTGAGCTGCGGCCACAGTTGCCAAAGAATATGTGGCAAGGACTGCAAATGTACCTGTGCTGCCTTCACGGGTGCGTATCCCAACGACGAGGCGTGGGATGATGGCACAGTTGCAAGCGTCCCTACTGCGCCGTTCATTGGGAGTGATGGTCGGGTAGGACGGCCGCGCCTGAGTCGCAGTCAAGACTGGACGAGGTTTGATGCTCAACAGGACGACGCGCGACGACAACGGGAGTATCGCCAATCTGCCGGGGCAGGCCTACTAAATCCTCTTTACGCTCCGTCAGGCAATGATCGGACGACTCCCGATATGCCCGACTCTATCGTAGAAACATTCCGTCAGGTCAGATTGAACCCGCATGGCAGGCGTGATGTCGGGGAGGGTGTCGTTTCGGAGACGAGCAGGCTTCCATCACCCGAAGGGGTCGAGAGTGAGTCACTTCGAAGTCAAAATGTTTTGGAGGAATTCCCACACGTGGGAAACTCGGGTGGCGCTGGACAGGGAGTTGGAGCTATGATTTCTCCTTCTTACAACCTCAGCAACACACTTTCTGTTCAGCAACAGCCTGCCTTCATTGAGAACCGACAATTTCTGCCTCGCATCTCCAATGCTCACAACAATGGGGCGAGAAATGCCCATCGAATCCGTGCTGTGGAGAACAGGCCAGAATGGGAGGATTCCAGCAATATTGGCGGTACACATGATGACAGCTCGGACGCTCACCATGTAATTGAAGCAGAGGAAGACGTCGGCGACCTTATTGAGTTGTAAAAGCCGAAAATGAGGATGTGTACTATGTTATTTCACGCTTTGCTACACCATGGGTGTCCTCATTGTGGTCTGCGCTAAGATGTCAGCTTCAATTTTCGCGGAAGCACGTCGTACCTCGGGGCCGGGTTGCGGGCGATAAGTGGTAGATAGGTACTCGACCTAGATACTTTAGATAATAACTTTGGCTTGCCAGGTGCTACAATTCCAAAAGCAGCTACTTAGGCCTTGTGGCTAGGTACTCATAGGTTGCGTCTTTGTGCCAAGTTGTTCGCAAAGTGGTGTGGGATCAACCCCTATGCGCGTGTTAGGTCCCCCTTATGCGCCGCAATTATTTGGAGAGGAAGAAATACTATCCGTAGAGGAAACTGTACCTATTTCAGTAAGGCCTCTCTACACCCCACATCCGCTCCACTTATTACCAAATTTGTATATGAAGTGGAGCAATCTTTAAGCGCCACCAGATTTTTAAAAAAACTAGCTATATAATAACGGTCTATACATAGGTACATACCAAAGTACATAAGTACTCGACCAAAGTACTCTAGCAAATTTTTTATTTTAAACAGCGGCAAGTCGTCCTAATTAAATTTTTTTAACTTAGACATTTGCGCTATATAAATCAGTGATCATTCTATCGCTTACAAAACCTAATTTTCTAAAAAATACCTAGGTACTTACTTTGCGTAAAATTTAACCGTTTTTTTATAGCCTATTTTTTTATAAATTTTAGTGGCGCTCCACTTTATGTACAGATTTGGTAATAAATGGGGTGTTTAGAGGGCTTTGCCTAAATAGGTCAAGTTTCCTCTACGGATAGTATTTCTTCCTCTCCAAATAATTGGGGCGCCCCCTTATGTGACATGTCAGGGCCAGCTATAAAAGTGGGGTGCAGTGGAACTACCCCACGGAAAGCTAGCTGCTAGTTTGTTATGTAAGCGAGATTTCACTTCGGACTTTGTTGACTTTTTGGTTTATACTTCAAACTTGGTTTGGTATTTCTCCGCCACAGGCCTCTACCATATCGTCTTCCCCCCTGTCACAATTCCGACGAAAATCAATCCGCGTGAGGAACAGTGATCGAACCCAGCGAGTTAGAGGGTGGGCCTCTGTATGCGAACGAGGTGGCCGGTCTATCGGGGCTTCAAACAACAAGCACTACCTTACCTATCGGAACTCAGCTGTTAAGATGGATGATTTTGACCGAGACTCGAATGCCAGCTCGGATAACGAGCACGAGCATGATGACGATCTTACCATGCACGACGTCGATGGCGAAGAAGACAACGAGAACGCCGACGCTGACGACGACGACGATAACGAGGCCGACAACGACAACGAAAACGACAACGACAATGACGAGAACAATGATAACGATAATGAGGACGAGGATGAGGATGACCAGGACCAGGATCAGGACCACCCAGACGAATCACAGCAACAGGAGCAGCAGCAACACCCGCAGCAGCCACCGCATCCGGCCTCTCGCAAGTCAGCCACCCCGGGCGACCAGCTCACGCCGAGATGGCGGCCCACGGTTCGTCCCGAGGTCTTCACGGCCAAGACCTACGACATCGTGCCCACCATGGCCGCGCCCATGGCCACGAGCGTCAACGCCATGGCCATCACGCCGGATCTCCGCTACTGGATGACGGGTGGCAGCGACGGCTACATCAGGAAATACGACGGGCCCGCGACCATCAATGGTAAGACTCTCTTGACCGTGGCCCAGCGACATCCCTTCGTCGACTCGGTTACAAAGGCTGGCGTGCTCTTGTCCTACTGGGAGAACGCCGAGCCGCAGTCCTCTGCAGCGCGCCAGGAAGATCTCGTGCTCAGCCCCGTATACAGCTTAGCCATACAGTCGCAGGCGCTCTGGCTCCTCTCCGGCCTCGAGAGTGGGGGCATCAATCTACAAAGCGTCCGTCACGATGAGGGGAAGCGCATCACCTGTCTACAGAAGCACACGAACGCCGTCAGTGCGCTGACCTTGGCAGCTGACGAGAAGAGCGTTCTGAGCGGCAGTTGGGATAAGAACATATTTCACTGGGATCTGAACACGGGCGCCGTGGCTCGGCAGTTTGATGGCAGCGGTGGTCAGATATCCGCCATCGAGTTGAGGCCCGCGGGCGGCGCGCCCATCCCGCCCGAAGCAAGCGAAGTGGCACTTCCCAGCGACACGTTCTCGAGTACCAACGGACACCCGATAACAAACAATCATCTCGACTTCAAGCAGGAAAGCAGCTTTGGCGCCGGTGTGAAGGTAACGAACGGCGTGGGGCCCAACGGGCACGCAGCACCCGCAGGAGACATGCCTCAAGATGTCGCGAATGGACAGGACAGTCCGGCCCATGACAGTCTCTTTGGCGGTAGTCCGGGCGGCGGCTCCGACCTTTTCGGTGATAACGACGGCATGGGAGCCTTCGGAGACGATGACAACGAATTTTCCCGAGCTATGCTGCAAGATTCGGCACAAGACGATATGCCCATACGTGACTATAACATGAACGAATCCACTTTTAACCCTGGGGACAGCACGGCATCTACCCTTCTTCCACCAGGATCCCAACAGAACGGTGTAGAGACCTTTCGTGACCCTACCAGCCCTACTATGGCCGGTCTCCACCACGAGCCGAACGGTGTTGTGCCCGCTCCTATGCCCATGACGCAAGAATCGGTACCGCCTATGGCGGCAGAAAGCACCCAGTTCACCGAGGCACCACCGCCTCTGACACAGGCAGACCCGCCAGCAGCGCACGACAGCGAACCGTCACAGTCGTCGCCCGCCGCCGTGTTCGCCGCCCCGCCAGTAACCCACTACGACACGACGCAGACGTCGGACAGCACGTTCCTCTCGGCGTCGATCGACGGCCCCATCCGCATCTGGGACCGGCGGATGCCGAACCCCGTGGCGCGCATCGGGAACCGGCCGGGGGTGCCGCCCTGGTGCATGGGGGTGTGCTGGAGCCCGGACGGCAACTGGATCTACGCGGGGCGGCGCAACGGCACGGTGGAGGAGTTCAGCGTGCAGAAGGCCCGCGGCGGGCGGCAGGGCTGGCAGCCCGAGCGCGTGCTCAGGTTCCCCGGCGGCAGCGGGCCCGTGAGCTGCCTGCGGCCGATGCCCAACGGGCGGCACCTCGTGTGCGCGTCGCACGACATCCTGCGGCTCTACGACCTGCGCTCGGACAACGCCTCCCGGCACGCGCCGCCGCCCTTCCTTATCATCCCCGGCCCGCCGCGCGCCGGCGTCATCGCGAGTCTGTACGTCGACGCCTCGAGCCGCTTCATGATCTCCGCCGCTGGCAACCGCGGCTGGGAGGGGTCTACGACTGAGGTGCTCATCGGCTACGAGATCAACGTGCCTTCGTAACGCGTGCCCTGACTTGGGCGGGTTCGTCTGGTTTTGCGTCTTCCGTCCACTGCGTCGAATATGTATGTTTGTTGGGTCTGGGGCGCTTTGTGCATTCTTGAAAATAGAGGCGCATCTTTATGGTTTGTTTTTGGTGTGGTTTTTCAGTTCTTCGGGCTGTCTGTATTATGAATGCTTGTCTATTCGGCTCGTGGCTCTAGGGCACGGCAAGGTATGCTGGATCGATAGTTTCGGGAGTATTGGGTTAAAACGGAATGGATTGGGGTGGACCGGACTGGATCGAGTTGGATTGGGTTGGACGGCGTTAGGAGCTTGTATTCGTCCTTTTTTCCAATACCGTTGATAGAGAGACGGATGGATGGGACGGGATAGGATATACCCCGTTGCTGTTTTGGACTTCAGGATTCGGCGTCCATGATAGATAGATACTTGGTTAGCTAGTAGACAATACAAACTTGTCTTTGCTCTGTTTGTTTGGGACGTTCGGGTAATTGATCAGCTCTCTGGATTTCATGACCTGTGTAAGTCATTTCATTTACCCTCGTCTTCCTTGCGTTGTAAGTCCTGCCGTCTAGTGAGCTAGAGGCAAAAAGGCGTATCGTGAAGAATTGAATCGTCTTTTCAGTTGCTATGATTGCTATAACTTTCAGTCCCTTATTGTCATTACATTGGTCTTTGGATTGGCCACGCATGCATCATTATGTTATGTGATGGTTTACAGCCCTTTTATATGTACGACCGTGGACGACTAATGCCTGCGGAATTGGATGAACTGCACATTTCAATCAATCGAATTTATATATATAAGTACGTATTGCTATTAGAAGAGAGAGGCTATTCACACTAGGTAGCTAGGCACTACCTATAGGGGGGAACCCGGTTTTTTAACAGGGTGGCTCTAGGGTGGCACCTCTATTTTGGGGGGTAGAAATAGCGACGGTCCAACAGCCAAGTTCCAATTTTTTAGGTCTAATATAGTGTGCAATTATCACAATATTATTAGCCAGGCATTAAATCCAGTAAATAATAGTAGAACTTTTCCCGTTACGGTTAGTCAAACAGGTTGGTTATTTATGGCCATAGATTATCTATTGTAGCAATGTTATATTTACTACAAAGGCCTTTATGGCTTAGTAATCGTTGTCTAGGCAGTACCTTAACCAAAATTTTAATTATAAAAAAGCTATAATAAGCAATAGTTGCTATATTCTTTTAACTAACTAATATAGTTTATATAGTCGCTAAATAAATAAAAAAATTAGGTTTACAATAATAAACTTTATAGCATAAAAAATTAACTAACACAGTAACATGCTTAACATTATTTAAATTTTAATATTATTTAAGTTTTAATATTATTTAAATTTTAATATTATCTAGGTTTTAACATTGCAGTAGTGTAAATATTACCGCACGCATGTCGCGAATATCGTATAAAAATTACTATTAACTAAAAAAAATATACATATTAAAATAAAAGCTAAGTAAAAATAAAAAATATAATATAATAAAATCAAAGCTAATATTATTAATGGTACTTTATTTATATATATATATTACACTTTATATTCAGCGATTAATTATTTACTGCTTAGCAGTTCTACCTGCTTTAATTTATTTACCAAATATTATATATAGTATACACTAGATATTTAAATACTTTTGTCCATTTTTACCACCTATAAACAATACCTAAATATTATTTATTATTATTATCGCCTGCCATTTTTATTACTTTTTATTAACTATATACCCCAACTTATATATTGTCGCATTCGTCTTTATATTTAGGTAACTATCGCAGATTATACTTAGTTAGCGATCTTTATATGGTCTTAGCTAAAAGTGTACTAACTTATATTTACTAATAAATAAATGTACTAAATAGTCTATTAAAATAAAAATAAAAAATTATTATTTTATTTATAAATAAATAATAAGCATAAACTAAGTAAAAAATAAAAATAGGATAAATATTATAAGAAAAAAAATATACTTTATATAAATAGTAGGTATTAAAGCTCGGGCGGTTTGACAGATATAACAGGCAACGCTTTACTAAATAAAGAGAATAATAACTAACGCTTTGCTAAATAAAAAAAAATAAAATATTAAAAATAAATAATATATTATTACATAAGTTAATAAAAAATCTTAATACAAAATAATATTGAAAATAAACTGACTATAATATAAATTTTATAAAATAAAAAAAGTAATATTAGCTATATTTAACATTAGCTAAAAATATAGATATTTTAATAAAAAAAGCATATATTAAATTATTTAGTAGAAAATATATTATAAATCTATTTTATATTAATATAGTAGAATATAATAAAATAAATATAAGAGATTTTCTAACATATATATGATAAAAAAATTAAATGCTTATAGAAGTACTATAGGAATATATTGTTAATATAGATAAAAAAAAATATAAATTAGATAGGGCATACTAACTTAAAACGAATAAAACATCGGTCGGTTAAAAAGCTAAATTGTCAAGCTATGCTAAAATTATATTAAAAACGTTTTAAATAAGGAAATATCGGGTGTGTAAATATATATAGCATTTATTTTGTTAGCTTGCTTAAATAAAATTATATAAAAAAAAATAACTTATAAAAAAACTGCTAAAAATAAAACTGTTAAAAAGTAGAAATATAACTGCCGGGAATAAAACTGCCTAAAATGATCTTATAAACGTCCGACGAACGGGATAGAAAAACAACCTATCTTTAACAGACGTAGATATCGTAAATTACCTATATATAGAATAGGCGCTAAAGATTACGTACCGTTTTATAGGATAGCCGAGCAAAAAAAAAAATAAAACAGGTAAAAATTAAAAATAGAAAAAAATAAATAATAAATTAGCAGTCTAAACAATATAATATTAGTATTATAAATAAAAACGAACTTGACAGCGACAAGGATAAAAACGACAAAATATAGCAATAAAAATAATATACTAATTACCACCTATTTAAAAAAAATACTGCTGCGATTATTAACAAAATAGGCAGCGCTAATATAATAAATAAAATAAAGACAATAATAAATAAAATCTTTTACCAATATGACTTAAGCTTGGACTATATAATAGCTATTAACAAACGCTGGTACAAAAGCTATACAGATATCGTAAAAATAAAAGTAGTAATAATAATAACGATTAAAAATCGTTAAATATAAGGATAAAAAGGGTATGTTGGACATATAGAAAATAGGTTAGGTATATAGGTAATATTTTTACTATCGTATGCCTACTACTAAAGACGTTTTATATTAGAATTAGCAGTGCTCTGCTGCGCTTAAAAGTCTATTACATTTTATTACTGCTGCTATTGCTAGCAGCTGCAGCTACTAGTTAATACGGTATAGAAAAAGGTATTAATATATAAAAAAAATAGCAACATGTTTTAAATGCCCTAAGTAAAAGTATTAATATATATGCTATGCTTAAAAAATTTTAAATTAATAATAAAAGTCTTATTTTTTCTAATAAAATTAATCTAGGTTTATATTTAGCTATAAAATAAAAAATATAAAAAAACGCACTTTATATATAATTTCGAAATATTAAAAAAGTATGCTTTAACTTTTTAAAATCCTATATAAATTATTAATGTCGCTTACTTTTAACATTATTTAAATTTTATAACAAATTTTATTTTATAAATATATATAAAAAAATTTTATAAATAATATATATATAAATTAAAATATATACATATTATATATACTTTATATAGTAAAACTTTATGCTTTAAAGGCGATTATGCAATTAATATAATTTTTAAACTTTTAATATACCAGCGCTGTATTCCGCATAGTACTACCGGTTCCCGCATATATTTAAATAACCGTAAAAAATTATAAATAATATTTATACCATCTGTTATATTATTTTCGTATATATTTCTTTAATATTTGTATATACCTATATACGTCATAATAATCGATAAATATTATTGCTTTTAATCTTAGTTTATATTAGCTGTTTTTCGCACTTTAAAGAGCTAATTATTACGACGAGCTTAATAAAAGAGCTAAGATAAAATAGACTTTAATATTATATAATAGTAGCTTTATATTATATAAATATCGTAAAATAATGATAAATAGAACCTATTTTGCTGTTAAATAATTTAATATTTAGACGGCAAGACATTAAGAAGACCTAATATAACACGCTGGTCTTTTATATGATATATAAGGCAATTAAGCAAAGGGTCGCGATCGTTGCCTGCTATTACATCTAAGAATATAATAATAAAAAACGCGCGCTTATTTATATTATATCGATAGGTAAATATGCTATTAACTTTCGCAAGCTATATATTGCGACTAGTGCAAATAAAATCGTTGACCCGGACATATATACGCCGCAATATTTTATTATGCATTATTAGCTATTATTTTTAATTAAAGGCGAGCGAACATACTCGGTGCTAAATAATAGCTGCCTAACCTATCGCAATTTGTATTTTTTAAAATTTATATTGTTAAAAACGCTATAGTTTATTTTATATGCTATTATAAAATATTTAATAAACTTATTATTTAAGCTTAATTTTTATAGCTAATTGACATTAAACAGTAAGTTTTTTTGTAATATTATAACTTTTTATTTTATAATAAGTGCAGCAAATAGATTAACGTAGCGTTGATTTTTTAATACTTTTAGCTTTTTATTATTTTTATTATTTTCTCCAGCTTTTAATAATTTTATATGCTATAGGAGTAATAGACACGCTATACTAATTGTATCGAAATAGTCGTAAACTTCCGGGTATATATGTTTAAAAGCACCTATAAACCTAAAGGCTATATTTTACCTTATATTAATTTGTTAAATTAGTATTTTTAACACTAAGCGATTATTAGTAGTTAAAACCTTAGATTTGTTTTATTTACAACGATATTAGTAGCTATACTTTTAATTTACGATAATATAAGCTTATTTATACTAATTTTTTTTTAATAATATGTTTATTATACGATATGCTCTAAACTATTATACTATGTCCTATAAATATAAACTTTAGTAAATATTTAATAGCTTTTTAAATTTTAAATATATAAATGACCTAGCTTTTATAGGTAGCGTGTTTATATTAGCAACCAAATTAGCTAAAAAATCGGACATTCTTAATATATAAAAGACATATAAAGCACTACTTGCGACGCTAATCTAGTTATTGTTAGCATTTGCTGTATTTATAATACCTTTTATTGCCCGATTACCTTGATATAATCGTGTCTTAATTATGTATAAATATGCTGCAATATAAAAAAAAAACTATAAAAACTTATGCCCACAATATATAATGTTTATAAATAACTTAAAGGTAAGCTAAAAAAAATATTTTTTAAATATAAAAAAATTAAAGCAAATAATATTTTAATATAAAATAATAATGATTTTCTAAGC
This sequence comes from Nemania sp. NC0429, assembly GCA_022578495.1. Classification (NCBI taxonomy): domain Eukaryota; kingdom Fungi; phylum Ascomycota; class Sordariomycetes; order Xylariales; family Xylariaceae; genus Nemania; species Nemania sp. NC0429. The sequence continues at coordinate 210,510 of MU392184.1, read as the reverse complement.
TGTAAATAATTACCGCCGATTGATAAAATAATTAAATAGAAATGTTTAAAAATTAAACTTAAAAAGTAATATAGTAATAAAATCTAATATAAATTCTTTTTTTTAGATATACCTATTTTTAAAATCAGCAAAAATAAAAAGCTATTTATTGTTATAAGCTTTATATAATAAAGCTATAATAAAATTAAGTTAAATATAATTATTAAAAAGCTAATAGTTAAAAAAAACAGGCACGATAATAAAAACCTTTATACATTTTTACATTTGCTATAATTCTAAATGTGCCGTTAGAGATTAAATATAATAAAAATGTAGTAAAATAAAAACCTTTTAAAACTTCTGCACAAATTCGCAATAATATTTTTTTAAAATAATTTTATTAAATAATATATGCTATGCAGTTTTAATAAGGCTGGTAAACTTAAAGTATGCTGTATTGATAAGTCGACCACAGAGCAGGTCAAAGCCGGGAGCGAACAGCGAGGCAGCGTCTGCGACAAACGGATTTTTTTTTAAACTAAAGTTTTTAAGCTTTTTATTTTGCTCTCCGACTTATATATATTTGACCTTTTTACGGATAGATATTATTTTGTTATAATAGCGGCTAAATTTAACGATATTATATTTTAGGTTATATTGCAAGGATTTTTAGATTATATAAAATTAACAAAGCTAAAAAGCTTTATAATTTTTATAACCTAACAGCTTTTATATCTGCGGAAAATTTTCTACAAAATATATAATAAAAAAACATATATAGACCTAGGTTTTATTAATGTCCATATTATACCCTAGCGCTAAATGACCAATATAAAAAAGTTTTTTTAAAAAGTCTAACGTATCCATCCTATATAGACTTACAGTTATTAATATAATATTCGAACGCCTATTAGCAATATAATCGAAATAAAAAGCGGATAAAAGATATATGCTAGTTATTAATTTATATATATTTTAGTACAGCTTAAACGTATTAATAAACATTTTTTACAGTAATAATATTAACAGTTTAAATTTAAAATTATAAAGCTATTTCGCTTTTAGCTTTAACTTTATTTTAAGCTTAGCTTAGTATAAGCTGGTTAATTGTGCCGGTATAAATATATATTTATTTTTAGCAAAAAGCTTAAGCTTATTTTATATATATTTAATAACTATGCTTTTAAACACAGGGCTGACATATTTTTTTTAATTTTTAAAATCGAACTAATAATTAATATAAACATTTTTAACATGCTTTATAATATTAGCAGATAGAATAAAGAGCTTTTTGCCTTATATAAATATAACCTCGGTAACACCTATATTTTGCGGGCTAGGTGGATATATATCTGCAATATGCTGGAATTCCATATCGGTTTTTATTAAAAGGTCTATAAGGTCGTAGACTAAAGCGATTAAAATAATAGGATAATTATTTACAAAACGTCTAGTTTTATTTAGGCCGCAATATATAATATGCCCGAGATAAACAGCTATATAATCGTCTATAACTATTATTTATTAGCACTAATAGTTTGGGTTTATATATATAAACTAGACAAAGTTTAATAAAAAAACAGCATTTTTTTATTTATTTTTAATAAAGTTGCTAAATATAGTGCATACTAATTCTTTTTATGCTTTCGTTTGCTAAAACTTGGTAATGTAGCGAGTTAACTAACCTAAGCCTTAATATATGTGCTAACAGTATAATAATAAAAGCAATAGCTTAAAAATAAAATGCTCTATGTTAAGCTATACTAAATCTTTAGTTAGTAAAGCCCGGTTTAGAAGTTTAGCAATATTAAGTTTTACCGTTTTTTTCCTCATTATATATTTTAAAAGCTGCTTAGCAAACTTATCTATTAAAATAAGCTTTTATTTAAATAAAACAAATAAATTTTTATATAATAAAGTTTATATAATTTCGCATAATACTGTCTAAGCTTGCCGCAATAGCTTAAACTTAAAAAAAAAAAAAGCAAACTTAAACTTTGTTGCTATTATAATACACTTCCCCAGATGGTACTTTTTTAAATTATTATAACAAAAAAGCTTTAGTTTATTGTTTTTATTATCGCTATTTTTAAAAGCTAATATATTAAACTTAATAAACATATCACCAAAATTATTTTCTAGTATCTATAGCAACTTTATAACATTAGCTTCTAGGTTTTATTTATTAAGTACTAATATAAGCTTATTATTTTATTTGGATAAAATATTATTATTAAATACGTTTTTATTATCTGTTAACTGTTCTAAGATCGTATAAACTATGTTGAAAGCGTCTGCTTAAGCTAAAATGTTTTTATAGCTATTACTTTGCGCTGGTAACAATGGGTTTTTATCGTCGTTGTTGTCGTCGCTTGGGATTATATTGGGCAGGTCTTCTATAACTGTTGTATAAATCTAATTATTAACATTTATTCTATCCGGTTTAATGCTGTTAAAGCTTTGCAAAAAAAGCTCTTTTTTTATAAGCGGCTGCAATCTAAACTGTGTAATATTAAAAATAGTATAAAAAGCGTATCGCTGGTTATTTTTATAAAGTGCAGCTGCAAATAAATATATATTTCGTATTATCGTAAAAAAAAAGCGTTGTAATAAAGCAGATCGACTAAATAAATTTAATAATAAGTAAATATAATATTAAAATTAAAATTTCGACGTCTAAGGCATATATTTAATATACCACTAAGTGCTATTATTAATATTAGGCCACCTGGTTCGCTAGCTAGCCTATACTATGTTAACATTATTATATATAACTTAAAAGTTATGCACAGGCCATTTATCGTCTTTTACATTTGCACCTAGCATATCTTTCTTTATTAATACTTTTATAAGCATTACAGCCTATATTGCACATTATATAATGACCTCTTTATTATAGACGACTAGGACAGTAACGGTTGTAGCAATAGTTACAGCGACAATTGTAACAATAATTATAGCAATAGCTCGGACGATTTAAACACGTTTTTTATCTAAAATATTATAAAATTTATAGTAAAACATCTATATATATAAATTAAAAAATTAATAAGTTTTACCTTTAGCTAACTATAGCTACAGCAGCTTAAACAGATTAAATTATAAAAAAAAAGCAATATATAATAAAAACAAACAAAAAATAAATAATAAAGCTTAAACCTTTTTATAAGCAGCTCGAGCTGCTAATTTAAAAAACATTTTTTATTATATATAATAAAATGCTTATGTAAAAATATATTAACTTTTATTTTGCCTAATTTAATAGTCTAAAATCTTTATAAATTATAGATCTAATAGTAAAACAGTTCTAGGTTAATTATAACTCGTAAAAAAATCGGTATTTTTAATTAGTTAAAGTATATTTCTGCTTTATAACCAGAAAAAACAAAATTAATAAAAGTATTAACAGAAATAAAGGTACATTTAAAAGCTTAAAATAAAAAAACCAGTATTTAAGTCTATCGATTTACACATTAATTTACAGCTCTACTTTAAAAAAAAATTTACTGTAAATATATTTTATACTGTTTACACCTAAATTTATAACTAGATTAATCTTAAAGCATCGATTAAAAAACACCTTTAAATAAAAGTGTAGTATATATATTAGTATATATTTTATACCTTATTGCTTACCCTTTCTAAAACAGTATATTAATAAAAATATAGATATTTTTACCAAAATATGTGTATATATAAAACGTTATATTAATTGGCGGCAAGCATACGACGCTGAAAGGCTTATTAAAAAAACACAATAAGATTGGGATTTTGTACTAAGCTAATTTAACACTCTATATATAAAAGCTAATAAAATATAAAAGCAATTTAAAATTAAAAAGCTAAGTTAGCTTTATAACGCGAGCAAAGCTAACCGTATCTACTTTATAAAAAAAAACAAGCTAATATTGCAGCTAAAAAATAATAAGTTCGCACTTCTTTTAAACGTGCAATTCTTTAGAATAGTTTTGCTTAAACTGGCAAACGTTAAAGAGCCTGCCGCAGAAAATCTAACACCCCTAATAAAACTGACTAAAAATTACCTAAAAAATAAACTTAAAAAAAAAAAGCTGTTAAAAACAAATACTTTTAATAGGTCCTTTAGCTAAAAAAAAAAACGTGCAACTGATCTGTTTAGTAAATATTAAAAACAGGTTTAAAAAAACTGGCCTTGTAAAAAAAACAGTAGATTAAGTAATGGTATAACAAATAATTTATAGGCAACTGCATTAACTATAGATAAATTAATAATAAATAAAAAACTTAACAATATGCCCTAAAACCAGCAAAACGAACGTTTTTTCGATAGCGAACAGCGCAAAGTGTAAAATAAAATTAAAGGTAGACACTACCCATCATTGCATAAGCAATATAATATAAAAAAACTTAATATTAGAGATTAGATCGAAAATAATTAAAACCCTGTTAATTTAAAAAATAATAGTATTACCGGCGAAAATAATGATACCAACTAGCAGCTATAATAACTAATAATATTAAATAATAAAAATTATAATTAATGTTAGAATGGCTAATTATATAGGATATAAAAGCTAAAGCTTTTTAAAAGCAGATAATGCTATAATTATACAGCAAATATAAGGTAATAAACATTATAAATATATATAGTTATAATTATATATGCTATATTTTTAGGTAGATCTAACCTGCTCTATAATAATACCTCTTTATATTAGCCATAAAAGCTATATTGCCTTAATAGCAGTAGCAGTATTTTTATAAAAGTATATACCATTTTAATATTTTTAATGCTATAATATAAATAATATGCTACACATAATATATTTTGGCATTTTTTGCTATAAATATAAGTTTTTTACCATTAATTTAAATATATTACGAAATTTAACCATTAAATAAATAGGTATGACAGATCTAACTTTAATAAATCTAAGATCTAGCAGGTTTTTATAAATATTAATAAATATAAAATATTAGCAAGAAAGAAAATATAACATATAAATTAAAAGTAGAATAAAAAATTAAATGTACATAAATTAAAAGAAATAAAAACGCTAATATATAATATTTTTATAAATAAATTTTATATACAGCAGCCCGATAATTAATAATATTTAATATTTTTATATAGCCATTATTAATAATATATTAAGTAACTATTTGATATAATATTTTTAACAGTTCGACAGCTCGGTATATAACTAAAAGCTTTTTATATAAAAAAATATATTTTAATACTTATAGCATACTATTATTGTTTTACCACTAATAAAAAACTTATTTAAAAAGCTATATAAAATATATAGTTAGCTAAATAAATTATTTAATATAAAAGCAAAAAAAAAATAATAAATAATATTTAATAAATTAAAATTATATACATTTAATATATAAATAATTCTAATTAGTATACTTTATTTTAAGTTATAAATAATTTATATTTTATTTTATATAGTACTAAATAGGTGCTTAATTTTAGGTAAGAAAGGTGTGCACTTTTTACTTATATTTTATAGCCTTATAACTTTATTTTAATAATTTCATTTTTATAACTCTTTACTTTTATAACTTTATGCCGCACCGCACCGCATTGCACCGCACTGCACCGCACTGCATTACATTACATCGCATTGCATCGCATTGCATTATTTTATTGCCTATATCGCCTTGCATTGCTTTGCATTATAATATTATAACTATGTATGCATTTATCGCAATTATGCACGCATTTATTGCAACTATGCACCTATTATAACTATGCAGACATTATAACCATGCAGGCATTACCTTGTATTGTATTAAGCCGCTTTATAGATTAAATAGCACGTTAATTAATTAGCTTTTTTTTATAACTACTGGTTAACACTCCTTTAATTTTTTCCTAATCTTATAGCCTATTTATTATATTTAATATTTTAAAAACTATTTTATTATTTACTAACTGTTGTTATTATAGATATTGCTAACTTTTAAAATTAAATATTTTATTAAACATATTTAATACTTTATTTTAACCCCAGGGCAGTAAATATATACATTTTTATTTAGCTAAGCATAATATTAGTACTAATAATATAATAAACTTTTAAAATAAAAAAATATTTTTATTTATAACATTATCTGCTAAGCACGCTATATAAAAATATATTCTTTTGTTTACTTTAATTATATTACTTTAGCTTAGATATATTAGATATTATTTTATAAACAATAGAATTTTATAGTTAATATAATATTTTTTTTTATTTTATCTGCTGCATACCTATATTATATATAGTAGCTATACCATACCAACCCAGCTTGTTTTTTATACTTATTTAAATCTACTTATATAAGACAAATATTATTAACCATAATATATATTTTAATTATTATAGCCTGTACTAAAAACGCGATTTTTTAAAAGGCAACTACAGTAAAGGCATAAATTATATCTTAACGATATAAAAACTTATATTAAAATAAAAAACTAAAAAAAATGTCTAAGCACTACGTGGAGGTGGTAGACGCTGCTTTATATTATAAAGTTTTTATAAAAGAATAAAAAGGCCAACGAAACTCTTTGTCTGCCTTATTGTCCGCTTTAAATAATAAATATCTAATTTAAAAAAACCTCCAGCTAAAAATATTTAGCTAAAAATTTTATATATATAATAAAATAGTCAGAGAGAATTTAAATAATTAAAAATTCTAAATAATATCGGTATTTAATTATGTCCGAGCTATGCAAATTTAAAAAAATAAAAATTAGTTTTTGCAAAAAATTAGAACATGTTAGAATATATATATTATAAACACTTTTCTGCTTTTTTTAAATAGGCAGTTTTTTTGCAAAATATATGCTATATATATCGCAAAAATAAAATGCACCGCAGAAACCTTAAAATTATAAATACCTAATGGCGTTCTTTTTTTTAAAACACTAGTTTATAGCATATTTAAGCTAAAAAAATATAAAATTAAGGCGGGTCACCGCTATAATAATTATGGCATTTGATAGGCTATATAAATAATTAATAATTTTAAAAATAAAAAAAATAAATATAAATATAATTTTAATAAGCTGGACACCGCTAAAAAAAAAGCCGCCGAGTAAAACTTTGCTAAAAATAATAAAGCTAATAAAAATAAAATTAATTAAGCTAAGGCAAACTTAAACTTAAATAACGTCGAGCTTTCTAAAGATATTTAAAATATGCCAAAAAAAAAAAAGCCTTAAGACGGATTTTAATAGAACAATTATATAAAAAAAATTTTAATGCTTATTAAATAATTTTTTTTGCTTATAATAGATGCACTTAAAAGTAAATTATATCTTTATTTTATTAACTGCAGCATTATTAATTTTTATAACCAATATTATAACATTATATATTAAATATCTATTTTATTTATTTTATTAGCAATGCTAATTAATATAGGAAATAAATTTTAAAATATATATATATACATATTATATACTACCAAAAAAACAAAAAAAAAAAAGATTATAAAATGCGATCGATTGTAATAATTTATTTATATAGAAATATTCTTATACTGCTTATAAGGTCTGGCGTTTGTAATAATTTATTTATATAGAAATATTCTTATATTGTTTATAAAGTTTGGCGTTTGTAATAATTTATTTATATAAAAAAATATACAAGCTTTAATATAAATATAATTTTTTATATTAAAAGATATTATAATATTTTGCATTAAATAAAACAACAGTTCAATATAGCTTATTTTCACTATAGGATATTAAGGGTTAAAAATAAATCTATATCTCTGGTTGTAAAAAGCATAATAAGCTTTATAGGTTAAAAAAAAAATACACAACAATACTTTAGTTCTGCAGATTAAATATTGCGAAAAAGTCACTTTTAAAATTATTTAGTAAAGTAAAAATATTAATATAAATTATACCTTTAATTGCTAGAACTATGCTTTATTTAAATCGTGCATGTTATTTTAAAATAAAATATTATATGCTTTATAGCACTATATTTTTATAACATTATATTTTTTTTAATATTGTGTTCTTTATAACATCCAGTCTTCTGCAACATTATACCCGCAAAAACAGCGTTTTTTTATTTATATTATTTGTTTAATAAACTTAATTTTTGTTTAGCTATAATTTCCTGCTAAATAAAATGCTATAAATATGTTCTTTTAAATTTAATGTTAAAATACCCTACCTGTTTTATGCCTACTTTTAATAAATAAAACGGCATGCTATTTATAATACCTTTTTTTTTATATTATTTAAGCTAAAATAAAAAAGGGCCTACCGACAAATGGTAAAATTTTATTAAAAATATATAAAACCTAAAAATTATATTTTTTAAGCCGTATATTACTTTAAATAATTAATAAAAAATAATAAAAATAACATATTTTTAAATGCAATTTAAATATTTATTAAATAATATAAATATTAAATTAATATAAACTTTTTTAATACTTTAATGTTTTAAACATAAGATATTATTTACACTGTAAATATATAGTTAATATTATTATCTGTTAAAAATAAAATATTAATACTCGTGCCCGGGCTATAATATTGGTTATTTTTAGTTATTATAAGCTTAATAATAAAGATAACCTAGTAAATATAGAGTTTAAATCCTGATATAACATCAATTAAGCGATTAAATTGGTACATAGCCGCTATAGCTAGTAGGAATTATGAATTATAGCGGTGCTATTACTAGAGGGGTAACAGTGTTCGTCTAACTATATAGTGCAATTTTTGCAACAGTGCGGTCCCTATATAACATTAGGTTTACCCCTACCTTTTAGCGAACACCCTGCTTTAAAACCGGGTTTTTTCGGGTAGGTATGTAAACAGATCGTTATCTTTACTGGCTATCTTAGATAAAGAAAAGAAAATAGCCAAATAAGGGGGTGATCTTCGACCCGTTCTTCCCCATCCCCTCCATCGCCTGTCTCTTATAGGAAGGTCCAGGTTTGGAAAAGCTGCAAGACGATCGCGGACGGATGCATGCATGCATCTGCACTCATAACGAACTTAATTACAGAGTACGCAGACGGCGGGCACGTCCGAACCCTCTTTCTCTGCAACGTTGAGGTAGCTGCATCACGCCTGTATCGCGGACTAGGTAGTCTGAGTGTTTATGGCGAGAGAGGTGCGTACAAGAAAGAATAAGTACATATCACGACCTCAATTAAAGCCACCATTTCAAGCTACGATTACATACAACATTATAAGGCGGCAGAATAATTCGGTCCAACAATGAGGACCCCGTTCTCGATATTGTGGAATTTCCCCCGAGGGACAGCCATCCACTTTCTCCTCTTCTCCGCATTTCCTCCTTTCGGGGTACTGTGTGCCGCCGATGACAGCGTACTCCGCTTCATCGACCCTCTGATCGGGAGCACGAACGGAGGAAATGTGTTCGCGGGCGCGACGAGGCCGTACGGTCTGGCCAAGGCCGTCGCCGACGTCGACGGCCAGAACACGGGCGGCTTTTCGACCGACGGGTCCAACGTCGTCGGCTTCTCGGCCGTGCACGACTCGGGCACCGGCGGGAACCCGAGCCTCGGGAACTTCCCGCTCTTCCCGCAGCTCTGCCCCGGCGACGTGGTCAACAACTGCCACTTCCGCATCGGCGACCGCGCGACGGCGTACGTGGCCGACTCGGTGGTCGCGAGGCCCGGCTACTTCGCCGTCGAGCTGGAGTCCGGCATCAAGACGTCCATGACGTCGAGCGAGCACGCCGCGCTCTTCCGGTTCGAGTTCCCGGCCTCCGGCTACCCGGACAACGAGCTCCACCCCCTCGTGCTCCTCGACCTGACGGACCTGTGGAAGTCCCGGCAGAACGCCACGGTCAGCGTCGACGCCGAGACGGCGCGGATGAGGGGGAACGGCACGTTCCTGCCGAGCTTCGGCGCCGGGTCCTACGTCATGCACTACTGCGTCGACTTCTTCGGCGGCGAGGTCTTCGACAACGGCGTCTGGGTCAACAACCGCGGCGGGACGGAGCCGAAGGACCTCTCCGTCACCCGGGGCTTCAACCTCTTCTATCTCGAGGCCGGGGGCTGGGCGCGCTTTGACGGGCTGGCTAACCGTACCCTGACGGCCAGGGTGGGCATCAGCTTCATCAGCGCCGACCGGGCTTGTCGGAGTGCCGAGGCCGAGATCCCAGAACCCCTGGACGACTTTGATAGACTTGTTCGCGAAGCAGAGGACGCGTGGGAGGAGAAACTGAGCCCGATATCCATCGATGCCGCTGGGGTTAGCGATGACCTCCTGAAAAGCTGTAGGTTCAATCCTCCTATTTATTCTTTTTCGCATACATCATTTTCATTCGTGAGGTAGAGGCAGCAAAAGCTGTAGCGTAACTCCCAGCAATGCTTCGGATACAAATACTTACCCCAGGATAAATAACGGTCGTGGCTAACGGCACCAATCGTAGTCTGGAGCGGCATATACCGCACCATGATCTCGCCGCAGAACTACACGGGCGAAAACCCGGAGTGGGACAGCGGCATCCCGTACTTCGACTCGTTCTACTGCATCTGGGACTCGTTCCGCGTGCAGCACCCGCTGCTGACCATCGTCGACCCGCGGGCGCAGGTGCAGATGGTCAACTCGCTGCTGGACATGTACAAGCACGAGGGCTGGCTTCCGGACTGCCACATGTCGCTCAGCAACGGGTGGACGCAGGGCGGGTCGAACGCGGACGTGGTGCTCGTGGACGCCTACGTCAAGAACCTGACGGGCATCGACTGGGCGCTGGCGCTCGAGGCCATCGTCCAGGACGCCGAGGTCGAGCCGCCGGAGTGGGCGTTCCACGGCCGCGGCGGCCTGCGCAGCTGGCGCGACCTGAACTACATCCCGTACCTGGACTTCGACCCGGCCGGCTCCGGCACCAACTCGCGCAGCATATCGCGGACGCTCGAGTACGCCTACAACGACTACTGCCTGGCCACGCTGGCGCAGGGGCTCGGCCGCGCCGACCTCTACGACAAGTACGCGGCGCGTGGGACCAACTGGCGGAATCTCTGGAGGGCGGACCAGGCCTCGGCCATCCGCGGCGCCGACACGGGCTTCGAGGGGTTCTTCCAGCCGCGGTACCAGAACGGCACGTGGGGGTTCCAGGACCCCATCGACTGCTCCGCGCTGGCGAGCTTCTGCTCGCTGACGACGAACCCGAGCGAGACGTTCGAGGCGAGCGTCTGGCAGTATCAGTTGTAAGTGGCGTTTTATACTTACTCCTCTTATTCCTTTTTATTAAAGGAATGACTATGACTATAGTTATAGTTATGATTTATGATTTATGATTTTAAATATGAGAACCCAGCTAACGAACGACAACGTCTTTCGTGCGTCCACAGTCTGGTCCCTCACTCCATGTCGGCGCTGATGGAGCTCATGGGCGGCGAGCAGCGCTTCATCGACAGGCTGGACTTCTTCCACGCGTCGGGTCTCGCCGACATCTCCAACGAGCCGGTCTTCTCGACCGTCTACCTGTACCACTACGCCGGGCGCCCGGGTCTCTCCGCCAAACGACTACACACCTACATCCCGGCGGCGTTCAACGCGACGCGCGGCGGGCTTCCCGGCAACGACGACTCCGGGTCCATGGGCGCCTTCGTCGCCCTCGGCATGCTCGGCCTGTTCCCCCTCGCCGGCCAGGACGTCTACCTGATCTCGGCGCCGTTCTTCGCCGCCGTCAACGTCACGAGCCCCGACACGGGAAAGACGGCGCGCATCCGCACGACGGGGTTCGACGCCGCGTACGAGAATATCTTCATACAGAGCGTCGAGGTCAACGGGAGGCCGTGGACTAAGTCCTGGATCAGCCACAGGCTCTTCACCGAGGGGTGGACGCTGGATATCGTGCTCGGGGATCGGGAGTCGGATTGGGGGACCAAAGTGGAGGATCGCCCGCCTAGTTGGAGCTATGATGCTGCGAGCGTGGCTGGGTTTCCGTGATTGGTAAATTCACGCTTCTGCGGATGATTATATTGGAGCGGGCCTGTGGTTGTAGGGATCATAATAAAAACGAATGAGTTGTATTCGTCGATGGGTATCTGATGTGCTTGATTCCCATCCCTCTAACTAATCGACGGCGAACATACACACACACAGACATACATATTCTAATTAACTTATGAATCAACCCTAATTATCAGCCTTGATGCCCCATCATCTCATCTCATCTCATCTCATCACAACTTTCACCCTCCCCTTCCATAACTGCGCTTACTTACTTTGAAAATGAATCAGGAAGATGTCGAGGTTTTCAACCCAACAAGGGGCTTTCTCTCTGAGATACGAACAGCACCCTTCATGGGGAATTGGAAGGTTCCAGGCGAGTTCATAGCTGACGACACAGTATTTCAGTTGGACACAAGTAAAGCCCGCATGCGCGCCACAGGAGACATGAAGACGAGAAAGTCTCACGGCGTATATAAGTCCACTCTTATAGTTGCAGTTACGAATATCAAATTATATATATATACATACATATAAATACAAATATATAACCGCCCCGCCCCTCCCATGCTCGTGATCCGCGTCTCGGGGAACGGGGACAGACTGAAGAACGCCGCTCAGTACCTGGTCCCTACATTCCACAGCCTCGACTGAAAGACTACTACCCACCTTAGGTAGTTCGTCGCGCCTTTTCTCTTCCTACATTCGCCTTCTCTTTGGGTCGGGCCCGTTATCATCGGGCACGTCATCATCCCCTCTGGACCTCGAAGTCCTCTTATTCGTCGTCGTCGGCGTCGGCGTCGGCGTCGGGGGACCACGCCGCAACTGGTTCCCAATCCAATTCAGAAACGGGTTAGGATTTGACGGGGGTTGCACCCGGCCGGCGGCGGCGCTCTGCGGGCGCGCGGTGGCACCCATCTGGGGACGAGCGGTGAGGCCGGGGATGTAAGGAGGGGGACGGGCGATGGGGCCAGGTATGTGAGGAGGGGGACGAGGAGGGGGGCCTGCCCCAATCGATGGGCCCCTCGGGACTTGTTTCGGGACCGGTCTCATATTGGCACGGGCGGGCGACACGGAGCTGGCAGGCATCGGTCTTGTGTTGCCACGCTGGCTCGACGCGGAGCTGATGGACATTGCGTTGGACGTTGCTGACCTGGGCCCCGGGGGGCGCGTCGTGCCATTGCGATCTGGTCTCGGTGCCCACGCAGGGTGCCTGTCGTTATTCGTCATATCGGGTCGTGCAGGACGCACATCGGGCGCGACTTGGTGCTGGTTAAACGCCGGAACCCTGGGTGGCGGTTGACGTGCGATTGGTGCGCCTTGTGCGGCGGTCTGAGCAGGATGCGGCGGCGGATACGTACCCGGGGGAATCTGGGGCTGGCTGGCGGCTGGCCCCGGAAGCATGGACGACGGTGACATGGATGACGGTGGATTCCCAGCCTGTTTCGCATCACGTAAAGCCTTGGGCGAGGGCGTCAGCGCCTCAGTCGACCCCGGCCGCGCCACTGGTGCTGCCCGCTTGTCATCGACGACGGGCTTCATCGCCGCCCCGGCGTCTATCGGCGGGCGATTCGGTATTTTGATATCCCGCACCTCATTCACGCACTCGATGGATATGCGGGCTTTGTAATCCATAGCGCGGACCGCGGCCCACGCACATCGTCCCATCATCTCTGCGCGCACGAACTCCTCGCTAAACCAGCCGCTGAGCGGTGCCCATAGCATCCCAAAGGCAGAACTACGTGCTTCATGTAGCATAAGGAGGCGATCCAATATTTGCTTCGCAGACCAGTAAGCCCTAGGGCCACAGGAGGTAGAGTCTTGCTGTAGAGGTAACCAGACGATCTTCTGATGGCTAAGGTCAAAGGTAAAGCCGCCGGCTTTCATGAGCCATGCGTGCAGTCGATCTTGCACCATACGGGCTCTTGGGGCGGAGTGAAACGGGTCAATAATGGCGACGCGGACCACATGGGACCATTCCATGCTCATGTCTGGGGCAGTCGGCATCTGAGCTTTGTGGACGACAACGAGAATCCAGTGATTGCTGTCGGTGCAGATGGGGACTAGGCTAAATTCAGTCGACTTCAGCATTTTTAAGGCGCGTCTTGCCGGTTTTTGGACAGCCTGCAGGAGAGCAGCGTCCCCCTCGGATCCCATGTGCCAAACCTTAGGATCAACGCCCGGAATCCCAACCCATACCGTTTCCTGTAAAGCAAGCGGTAGCCCACTGAGATACATTTTTATCGAAACCTCAATGGCGTCACCCGTAAGCCATGCGTCCCGCGTGTAGTTGAGGCTGTGGAGACCCCGGAGATCGGGCCACGAGTTCGACGGCTCTTTGATCTTATCCAGGGCTGTGTGGATATGATTGATCGGACACGACGCGGAACAGACATTGTGCCCAGTCCGATAGTGTATTTCTGCCATGAGAGCAGCTAATTCAAATATAAAGCCTACGGGCCTATAGGGAGGAGAAGTGGAACACAACTGTTCTCAGAGTCCAAAACCTCAAGATGGGACGGTCTTGCGTTTATTGCCGAATAATGATGGCGCGATAATAGGCAGAAAAAGTGATGTTTCTCTCTATACGTGGGAATATCGAATCGCGCCGTTTCGTGATACGACGAATTGAGAAACGCTATATCCAACATGATGCGTAATACTAGCTAATATCGCCCGCGCATTGATTTTGTTGTGATGGGTGTAAAACAAAGGCTTCTGTAGCGGGGTCGGCCGTCTTCTTTATGCCTGGTCTCGCTTTCGGGCTGTTCTTTCAAATCAAATGTACCTGCTGAAAATACGCTTCCGGGTCCGTTTCTTTGTTTCGAAATTTGGGCTGATTTTGAATTGATTGTATTTTTGGTTCGATTGTAGGAACTGACTTTTTGAGCTGAATCACCATTGGTACGCGCACAAGTCGAAGCCGAAGAGTTACCGATAAATCTTTTTCCCTTCTGTGGGATGACGATTCCGACTTGAAATTCGCTGCTGTGGCGGCTTTCAGCGTTAGAGCCATGTCCTCGCTCGTCTTGTATATTTGACGTCTCTTCCGAAATCTGGGTCCGTGACTGAATGCGCTTCCCAGTTTTCCTCTTTGAAATGGCATTTTGGCCATAGTGAGCAATATTCGCTCAAAGGTTCAAGGTACCGCGATATATGGATGTGTGGCGCGATCAGCGGTCGTTGAGCATGCGGGCAATTGATGAAACAGCATAGAATCAGGCGGTATAACTACCATCGGCGAGGAGTAACGATGTCGAGTATTCTACCAGGAAGCGCGCTCTATTGTTAGGACCTTAAATCCCTATCGCTTATTGAAGTCATTGCTTTGTGCGAGCTCGAGGGCTAAAGGGAATACTGCTGAGGCTTGGGATTGGTGGATTCCGAAACGTAGAGCTTGTTTTTCGGTTGAGAAATTGCACGACGCCCGCTCATCATTTGGTGTATTACATGGCTTCCGCACACGTAGCTACCGCAGAATGGAAGCGTAGTGAGAAATCGACCATCTCAGCGTTGGTCTCCTCGTCTCCAATGGATTATTGTGTTGAAAAATGTGCTGTCAGACTGGTTCTTGGGGAACTCGGCTTTGACACAAAGCTGATCAAGTTCTTTCATCCGGGCCCAATCCAGATTCTCAGCACCGTGAAGACTATATCATACCCGATCAGCATCGGAACCAAGTTTGCGCGTAACTCGCATGATCAATAGAGGGCTCAGTGAACGCGACCAAACTTACTCTTCCCAGAGCTCGTAAGAAGTCCCAACGAATATGGCAGGGAAGTGTGTGCCGATGACTTGCGAGTAGACGTCTCTATACAAGTGAACACCAAAGGCGAAGGATTCAGGATCGACGAGTTGGAAGCCGATGGGAGATTCCACGACTTCATGGCCGAGGCTCGCAATGAAGGCTTTGTCTACGGAGTTGAAAATAGGATCCTGAAAGACACAGCGAATCTGGTGGCTCGCCCCGCTTTGAAGGTGCTCAACAATAGTGAGAAAGGCAGCCAGTTGGATGTGAGCGGCGCGAGACCGTTCCCATGAGCCATCAGCCGGTGGATCGAAGGGACCTAGACCGAAGCAGATAGCCTTGGTCACGACAATGCTGTTGCCAGTGTGGGTTGCATTGGTTGATAGAAGTTCCTGTAACCGGCCGTACGAAGGTGAGGCTCTCCAGTGGGCAGCGAGACGATCATGGTCCTGCTTTACTTGCTCGAGGGAGAGGGTTGGGGTGCTCGGAGGTGGTGTCGCTGCCGAGACGTCGCCGATGGCTGCTCCCGGACGACGACGTCCCTTACGGCGGTTCACTTTGACCCAGGCTTCCCCTTCCTCTGTAGAGAGTGTCATTATCATGTCCGAGACGAGGAATGTCAAAATGATACGGATTAAACTTTGATCAAGCTGTTGAGAGGACAGTGAATTTCAATTTGGAGATACCTAATCTGGAAAGTCTCCACTCGACCCTATAGATACATATTCTAGATTAGACTGATAAGAGGTACGAGATATCGGTTAACTGCAGTTATTGCTTCCGGCGGTATGAACAATGTTCGTTTGGTACAAACTTACTTCTAGAACAGACCTAACATCTCATCCCCTTCCAGTATCCGAAAAGATATCGTCGCGAAGCTCCCCTCGTGTTTCGAAATAAGTCTGATATACACTACGAATCGACGCGATAGCAACTCGTGACAACACAACGACTCATTCGACCCTTTTGCAAAGGCGCTATACTATTTGCTAGACTACGAGTTTCATCCGAACGTGCCGTACCGTTGGACATTCCATGATGGGTCGTGGATCCTTTCAGATGCTTTCTTTGACGTTTATATACTGCGTCCTATAAGTCTAGTTATGAGCTAAGCCTGAGCGACAAATGCGAGAATATATGGTCAGAATAGAGTAACTTAGGACCTAGCGAATGCAATAGTTGTTGTAATTGGAAGAGAATGGAGGTCTCGGAGGTATGAAGTGCCCTCTTCCCGAATACTTCCGGCACCAGGTCCAACCTGAGTTCCTATGCGAAGCCTACTACGTACTTATTTGTCACGCGCTAGGAAATTGGTCAGATCTACCTTCATTATGTATTCTTTGGCCGTACTTACTGCAGCCCAATGAAGCGCAAGTTCCGTGCCTGAGAAAGTTCTTGATTAGGGAGTCCATATGTGATATTGGTAGGTGTAATCCACGACATCCGCTGCTGCCAAGCGCTGCATCACCTTAGCTCCCGTTCTGTCAGTGCTATCTAGGACACGAATAGTCTAGGGTTTACACTAGAATCTACGAAGCACAGGGTCACTGCACTGGTATGAGGATTGGTTGGAGATGATGGGCAGGCGAGCCTTCCCGAATCGGATAGTTCAGCGCTTAATTTACAGGTTTTACGTACTCTGATTGGCCGTGTCATGACCAATGGCGAGCCCATGCTCGAGCTGCTTGCCCTGTTGAGAAAGTGGCCCCCACCTAGACCCCTCGCCACGACATCTCATTGGCGGCAGCGCTGGACTCGCATGCGAATCACACCTCCCGCGAGCAGTCGATGCTCGGCGGCTCGCTGTACCTCGTCGCCGCCCTTCGATTGGCCCGTCTCCCCATCCGGATGTGCGTCGTGCACACCGACCGGCCACTCTCACTGGTCGGCAGCCTGGGAATGCCGCCTGGATGGATAGCGCCATGCACTTCTGCACTCTTGGGGGCGGGGTCGTCGTTGGCTCTGGCTGGCCGTCGTGCATCAGCTACCCAGGCCGCATTGTGACGGGAAGATGCATGTTGGCCCTTGGCCGCTGGTTGGTCGGCCTGCCCATTCTTAATGACCATATCTGCCCACCACCGCCCAGCCTCATTTCTTCATCGACCGTGTCTTTCTCGTTTCCTGCGAAGTCCGAATAAAATACGACCGCTTAGTTGAAGAGTCGCCTGTTTCTGACTCGGTGTGGACTGAATGCTGAATTCGCATCTCACCTCCACTTCACCTCACCTCATCTCACCCTACGCCTCGCCTCGCATCCTCACCGCTACGATTGATTGAATCATCGTACCGTGAATCAAACCACCAACTCACAGTTTCGTGGGATTGAGACAAGCCACCGGAATAATTCGAAGAAAGGCTCGCTTTAGCTGGACACTATATCAGGCCTCGGATACTCAGCGTCGTTTGCCGGCATCCCCGTAGACAGGAGAGAAAAACTAGTCTCGAAGCACTCCTCTCGACTGTGGGGAGGAGGAATTTCATCTTGAACCTTTTCACGAGAGCAGCCCAACCGAACCCCCAAGATGCTGCCGTCACTCTTTCTGGCCACGGCGGCCGCCACAATAGCTTCGGCACACAC
Source organism: Nemania sp. NC0429 (assembly GCA_022578495.1). Classification (NCBI taxonomy): domain Eukaryota; kingdom Fungi; phylum Ascomycota; class Sordariomycetes; order Xylariales; family Xylariaceae; genus Nemania; species Nemania sp. NC0429. Next base: position 192,267 of record MU392184.1, on the reverse strand, counting down.
CATCATCACATACCCCGGCTGGCGAGGAAACAACTTGCACACGAATGAGACGTGGCCTTATGGCATGCAGTGGACCTATCCATGTAAGTGACATCGACGTTCCAACTTCCACTTTCACTTCCACCGCGCTGTATGCGAGATCGGACGAGGTCACTAACAATCAAGCCAGGCGGCGGCATTGGCCTGACAACAAACCGAACATACTGGCCGACAACAGGCGGCGCATTAGCCTTTCAGCCCGGCTGGTTCCAGGGCCATCAAACCGCATTTCTTTACATCAACATCGGCGTCGGTACCGATGGGCCGGACGGCGGCCCGCTTAACATGTCCAACCCTATGTTGCCTCCGTTTCAGATCCTGGGCCCCTCTAACGGCCCCTACCCGGGTACCGTCTGCCTGCCGCAGGTCCCGCTCCCCACAAATTGGACCATGAACCCGGGCGACAACGCGACGATTCAGATTGTGGAGATCGCAGCTCACGGCGCTGCTCTGTTCTCGGTATGTCGTCAACTTTACCTGAATATCCCTGCCTCCCTGCTGTCCCCGCCTGCACTTCCGGGAATGCAGAATATGCGCCTGGGAGGGAGGAAGGGTAGCCAATCAAGGAATAACGCTACCACTTCGGTGAAGAACAAAAAAGCTAACAGTTCCGCCCCCTTAGTGCGTCGATATCACATTCGCTGCGCCCGGCGACGAGCGGATCCCCGAGGTCAACGAGAAGAACTGCTATAACAGCTCGGACCTCGGGTTTGCGAGCATATACACTATTACGACAACGCCCATTGGGGCCTCCGCCAACATGAACCCGAGCGGTAACTCAAACCCGAGCACGAACGCCGCCGCCGGCCTGCTGAGGCAGTCGTCGTGGGCGCCATGGCTGGGCTACTTGCCCGTGCTGGCGGGCGCAGCATGGCTGTTGATATAATGGATCGAAGTGTGAATCGACCAGAAGATTACTATGAGTGGGTGGCGATGAAACGAATCACATCGCATTACTATGTCTTCAACTATACAGCATTGACGAACGAAATGTCTGATCGAGACCGCGGAACCGCGAGATGGAGAAGAAGTCCGTCACGCGAACGAGACGAAGCAGCAAACGAACGTGAGATGAGACGAGACGAGATGAGATGCGATGAGATGAGAAAAAATATCAGCAGATTTTACAACATTACGGATCACCTATTCAGCGGATAGACGACGACGTCGGAAAACAAATCTGATGCGGAAGCCTTATATACCCCATGTTCATTATACTTGTACATAATTTGTTTTACTTTCCGGGGGCGGGGCTGGCTGGCGGTGGCTTGCTTCTTCCTTTCTATATCTGAGTGTATATAATAAATAGCTTCTTGGGCGTCTAAGGATGGGGCAGAAAGCTGGAGTCTAACCTAGCGATGTGGCTTCGAGAATAAATAAATCGAATCAACCAACTTAACATAGCCTTGTCTGGCCTGATCTGACGTAAAGACTGACGTGCTAGCTACGTTTGTTGATTATTCAGGTAATTTATTGATCATCTAGGTAGTCCCCGCGGTCGTGAGAGTGCGAGTCGAAAACAAATGAGGATAATCCTTAGATATGAGGACATACCTACTCAACAAGATCCGTTCATTACACACCATATCCATCTAGATAGGCAAGTATACAGAGAGAAGGGAGGCGCCTACCTACACGGACGACTTCCATGTTCCTGCCTGTCGTCCGCCACCCGAGTATTGCATTGTATTCAATTGCAATCGCCATCTACCGAGCATAGTAAAACGACAAAACACGTACGAAACGGCATTTGATTCATAGCATCAACTATCTAGGCTTTTATACAGGTAATCTTGATGTATGTTAGGTTCGGTACTTAGATATTCCCGTATCAAAACCCGGCCGCCGTTCCATCTCGCGCCTCAACCCCCTTGTCATATTTTGTTCTGCTCAACTCAACACTAACGCCTACATATACGAATACCAATCAACACCAATATCAATGAATACCATGCCAATATCAATATATATGGCACGCAGCTGGCTAGATACCCAATACCACATAATATACCTAACACTCAAGCTTTCTTCTCCCCGCCTTACCTCCCGCCCTCGGACCTCCAACTCAACAGGTAAGAGGTAAAGTAGGTCGTGCCGGCATCAATCAATCCAACTGACCCACCCACACTCTCTTCCCCCGCACTACCTATTACCTACTTACTTAACCTACTTCCCTCTTGCGGCCCGGGTCGGCCGTTCGTTCGTTCGTTCGTTCGTTCCAGCCGTTTCAACACGCACGCGCCGCGTCTGTGGTGATAGCGGGGTTCATCACATCACACACGACCTGCCTGCTTTACCTGGTACCTACCTACACATTGTACATCACACATCATACGGCGCACGGCGCACGGATTTCCATTTTCTACGCATGTATGTATGCATGCATGTATGTACGTATGAAAAATACGCCAAACATTCTAGAAGATTGTATTTTCTCAAATTACTCACATGTAACTAAGTGTATAAGTGTATGGTAAACACACGTACACATGCATATATATGTATAAGCAATGTACGAAGTATGGAAGTGAGTGAGTGAGTGAATAAGTATATGCACTCCATTCTGTTACATTGCTACATACCTAGAAGAAGAAAAGGGGCAGGAGTCTGATTCCCTACCCTCAAGAGACCAGTTTATGATATGTCTTCCTGGGGGGGGGGGGGGGGGGGGGGGGGGGGGGGGGGGGGGGGGGGGGGCGCGGGGGGGGGGGGGGGGGCCGGGGGGGGGGCGGGCCCGAAGGACAACCAG
>MU392184.1:179417-189469 GCA_022578495.1 Nemania sp. NC0429 | reverse complement strand
AGGTTTACTATGTTTCATCACACTCCCACCACACGGGGCCGGGGCTGTTTTCCCCACCCCCACCCCCCCCCTTTTCCGTTGTTGGTCCCCCCCCCCCCCCCCCCCCCCCCCCTTCCCTCCCTAGGCTCTGATGCCTTGGCTATCATCGCGCTCTTTTATGAGGTCTCTCAAATCAAGCTCTCGTGCACACGAGAACGCTGGACGTAGATGATGCACCTTTCCTTCCCCTCTGATGCCCACCAGTCCGGTTTCACGGTACCATTATACCATGTAGCCGTCGCGCACACGAAGTACATGACAGAAGAAAACTATATCCAGGACTGAAAAACAAAAGGGGCTGAAGCCGACTAAGTACTCAAGTAACCAGCGGTAAAGCAGCAAACCGGCAAACCGGCCACGGACGCTTATTACGAACAATGATGTTATTTCTAACGCTAGGTAAAGGCACCCTTTCTCTCGCTTTGGGGGAGTGGCGGGTATTCTTTCCTTCCCTCTCTCCTTTATCTAAGTTTTTCTCTTCCTCCTTCTCCCGCTCCCCTGCCCCTCCCCCTCAGACTTCTACCTCCATTCTCTAAATGATTTGTCGTCCGATTTCACATTCCGGCCTGGGCTTACTTACCCAGCAACCCGCTTCGGACTAAAACAGGGAGAGACACTCGTTTGCTATCGACTGGACCCTAGCCTCCGATACCCTGTCCCTAGCCGACTTTATTGAGGACGACAAGCTCCTCGCTTCGGGAGCGGCCTTACCAATCACTGGGATGAGTGTGCCGACGGCTACGAGGGCTCGGTAGATCACTTCTGGGTCGGTTTGCTTCTGCAGCACCAGCGCAAGGGCTGACGCCAGCCGGATCTGGTTGTCCGCCGATATGCTTCCTAGCTGCTTCGATGCCAAGACGGCGTAGTTGATCGATGCTGTCGTCAGAGCAAGCAAGACGTTTCGGTTGAAGGGGCCGATGGCGGGCTGACCCCGGATGCCAACCACCCGGCTGATGAACGAAATGGCGGCGGAGGCCTCAGAAGGCTGCGCTACTAGTTTTCTCCCTTCTGCGGTCTTGAATAAATTGGCAATGGTTCGCAGCGCCATCATGGCACAGTTCTCGTTGGGCTGGCTTCCCTCGGGGACGTCCTCGAGCGCTGCCGCGATGGCGATCTTCACCAGGCCAGTTTCACCTGATGATCTGAACTTGGCTGTAGCCGTGGATGTCGCGATACATCGCAGTAAGTCGAGAGGGGCCACTCTGTCCGAGTAGTCCCACTGTGTGCACATCATGATTACCAAACCGATGGTGATATCATCCGTCACTGGTTCATTGGACTCTAATGCCTGCTTCAGCGCGTGAAGCGCATTCTGTGACGAGGGATTGAGAGAGATGCCTTTACGGCCAGCGGCAACCAGAGCAGAATTGACACTTAGAATCTTCTTCACCATAGCTATAGAGAGTCAGCACACATATAATGGGGGGCAGGGAAGGCCCAGAAAACCTACGTTCGTATTTGGCCGCAGTGATATCTAGGTAATCTCGGACTGGTAGGAGCTTGGGAGCACTGGCCGCACCCGTCGTCTGATTTTGTGACTCGGTTCCATAAGGGTCGGGCGCGGACGAAGTGTCCGAGGTTTGCCCAATTGTTGCACCCTGAGTGTTGGACACAATGAACTGAGCAACCTGATCTAAGAAATTCTGGGATAGCTCGTTGTCATCAATAAACTTTTGCGCCCGGGCATACGGATTTTCTGATAGATTATAAGGTAGCTTGAGAGAAGGTTGGCCTTCCTCAATCGCTACATCGAAAACGTAGTCGTAGGACTGCCCATTGTACTCGACCTTGCGGCCGCTACTACCAACAGCGTTCACGACAGTTCCGACATTGATCCACTCCTGTTGGGCCATTGACCATTGATGCGCTGTGACAGACTCGTCGTCTTCTCTGATCATCTGGACCTGGCCTTCCTTGGTGCCGGATTTTGTCTTGAGAAACTCCGGACCAGGTAGCTTTTCTTTGTTGACGCCACCAACCTGCTGCTGGGGGATGGACGAAGACTTAACCGACTCGTCAAATTGAGCCACCGTCTCAGGGCTGGCAACACGGTCCCCACTACGCGTGAAGACGCGGACGACGCCGTCACTGGCGCCCGTTACAATGTCACCATTGGCAGCACAGGCGGCAACAGACCATACTGAGATGGCAGGATGTGTAATAGTCTGGACGCACTCAGAGCCTCGCCATATCCGAACGGTGCGGTCCTCGCCAGAGCTGACAAGCTCACCGGATGGCAGGGATGCCAACGAGTATATGAAACTAGTATGGCCTCTGAGCTCGCCCACTTGTTGCCCACTTATCTTCCATAAACGTATAATGCCATCATTACTCGCGCTTGCCATGTCGGCACCGCTGGGGTGACCTTTGGGGACTTGGCAAAGGGCACGCACGACGTCTGGGGTATAGATGGTGGATCGGGGCGAAACTTGGCCAGCGACAGCCTTTCCAAGATCGAATACGCGGATACTCTTATCAGCGCAGCCAGTCACAACCAACTTTTCACTTAGAGGCAAGACATCCCAGACAGCACCCTCATGGCCTTCCAGGACAGCTTGGATCTCCCAGTTTTCGGTGCTCCATACACGGGCGGTGCTATCCCAGCTCCCGGACACGATGAACTTGGAGCCTGGGACGACGGCCAGAGCGCATACGTTCTGCGCATGGCCTACGAGTAAACGCTCGGCATTGTCGGAGGGACTAGCAGCGATGGACCGAACGTCGATGATGGAATCGGTGCCGGCAGATACGACCAAGCCCCTGGGGAACGCAGCGGAAGGGGGCAGGCAGGTCAGACTGTTGACGAATTCGGAGCCCTGGGTGGTGATATGGGGTTCGAAAGCGGGAGGAGAGGGGGCGGTTCGGGACCAGGCGCGTACTGTATGATCTCTGGAGGCAGAAAGGACAAGGTCGGGGGCAGGAAAGCACACATCACGAACCTGATCAGAGGGCTGGTTAGATGTTTTTCAGAGCATGTCGCGAGACGAGGGCGAAGCCAGGGTTTGCTGGCATGTAAAACTGAAAGTCCAAGATCTGAACTTTCAGAAGCCCTAAGACAGCAACATAGCAGAGACGGCTTTTCCAAGGCTGGATAGAAGGCAATATGATGGGAGATTTGGGACACGCACATCGGCTTCGTGAGCAGCCAGCTGGGCCGACAGTCTAAAGTTGGACATGGCCTGCTCTGGAAGATCCTGGAGAGATGGCAGCAACAATTTTGGTTCTGGTGTTTCTTGTTGACCCCGCCAGAGAGCGGGTTCTGACGTGGGGAGGCAGATGGTAGCAGAGTTGGTCCAGGTTGCTAGAGAGAGCAGGGCAGCTTGTTGGTTGATTTTTTAAGCCAGGTGGTTTATGAATGACAAGATATTTGTATGAGCAGATGAGCTCAACGCCATGTGAAGGAGGCACCTACAGTACCTAAGGTATGTGCTTAGCAAAGAATAGCTGTCCCAAGACTGCCTCAGCACTTGAAGCTTAGAAATGATATCATGTACCTACCTTATCCAGAAAGGGGAAAGTCAAAACGTGTGTCCCTAATTATACGTATAATTAGTAGCCTGAGGTACATTGAGACTGTAAGTGCCTAGTACCTTCTATGAGGTAAGGTACTCTTTACTTTGTACATGTACTCAGACTGCAAAAGCTTTGAGTAGGTACCTAAGGTATCTAGAGAGTACAGGGTTAGTACCATCTCTGTACATCATTTGGAGATGTATTCAGGCGCAGCTTGTCCCGCCAGTGAGGTACAGTCCTGTACCGCCCGTGTCCCTCTTCTATGTACATTTACCTACAGAAACTTCTTGCCAGGCCCTTGGGTAGGTACAGTCTACCAACTGCCTGTTACCCGGATTGGACGTCGCAACAGGCCTGCAGGGGGGCCTTTAGTGGACGCTAAGCCTCCTGTTGATTCACGGTCTTTGCGACAGCATCTTTTTTATGTCTTCCATCTTGCGCACCATTGAAACCATCTTGCGCAGAAACTTGTGTCTCGCACGCACGCTTCTTCCATTTCTCAGATCACGTCTCCTCTCTCTCCCCCCTCCTCTCCGCTCCATATCCATCTCACCCTGTCCCTCTTCTCTTCCCCGTCTCTGCTGCCGCGTCCTTCTCTCGAATCTACCTTGGTTTGGCACAACCATTTGACTTTCCCCTCGATCTGCTGCTTTTGGACGACTTGAGAAGCGGCCATTCATTTCATTCTCTGTTCATGATTATATCTACCTATCTTGGCCCATCCCAGTGCCACGCACAGCTGGCCTATTTCCTCCCTTCTCACGATTTGCATGATATAACGAGACAAAACGACATCAATTGACACGGACACCTGCTGTCCCCTAGACAAGACAACACAACACAACACGAGACAACACGAGACAAGACAAGACAGATCAAACGAGGGAACCCGAATAGACAGACCTTTACATACCGGCAACGGTCTCTCTCTTTCCTATTGCACATCTCGCCAAAACCAGTCCTTTTGCAACGAGCAACATCCCACAACCACGACCGTCTCCTTTCCCTTCACTTGGACAGCTGTCGACGATCCCCCTACGAGCCGTAGGCATCGGGTTCCTACCATTGTGTTTGCACTCCTCAGTCCCATCCGCCCTGTGGCCCTATCCTGTGGCATCTATTTCGTCAATCTACACCGCAAATTAGAGCTATCCCAGCCATGGCTACTCCAACTGCGGAAGCCCCACGACAATACGTGCCTCTAACCTGCCACGGCCACTCTCGCCCTGTCCCCCATATTAGCTTCTCGCCTCTGGAGAAGGACGAATCCTACTACTTAATCTCGGCATGCAAGGGTATGTTGGCCGCGTTATTATCCCCGATTCGTGGTGCTGTGGCGCCTGGCGCTGACTAGGACTGGTCTAGACGGTAATCCCATGCTTCGCGATGGCCAGACGGGTGACTGGATTGGCACTTTTATAGGCCATAAGGGCGCCGTGTGGCAGGCGAGGCTGAGTCCTGATGCCAGCACCGCCGCCACCGCTTCTGCCGACTTCACTGCGTAAGCCTCCTTTTGCCAGCGTGAATGGCAGAGCTCTAATATCTCGTTTGCAGAAAGATCTGGGACACGCACACCGGCGAGTTGCTTTGCACTCTCCAGCACGATCACATTGTCCGTGCCATTTCATACCCGCCCGATAGCTCCGATCTCGTGGCTACTGGTGGCATGGAGAAGAAGCTTCGTATCTTCGACTTGAGCAGCGTGAAGCCAACCGAGGCCGGCGACGTCACAGCGCAAACCATTCCGGCCTCGGCAGGCTTCGAGATCGGCCAAGGCGTTCATACCGCCTCCATCAAATTCATTGTTTGGACTAGAGATCCCAACATTTTGATCACGGCCTCTGAGAACACTTTGCGATGGTTTCACCTGCCTACTCGTGAAGTTGTGAAGCAGGAGGTCCTGGATGGGGAGATCGGTTCTTGCGAGCTTTGTGGCCTTGCTCCCGAGTTGATGTCAAGGACGACCGATCTTGGCGAGGGTTTACCCTTGCTGGCTGTTGCAGCTGGAAAGTGCGTATATTTCTGGGGAGGAATGGACTCTAAAAACGAGCTCAAACGCCTCAAATTAGACTACCAGGTTGCTAGTGTGGCTGTGGACCCCAAGAGCCGAAAGATTGTGGTTGGCGAAGACAAGCCCGCAACATGGGCCAGAGTCTACCGATGGGATGATGATGTCGAGATTGGTGGGTTTGCGAAGATTTGGACCTTGAAATCTCCTATACTGACAGCGAGTAGATGTTCACAAAGGCCACCATGGACCCGTTTGGTCGGTCGCATTCTCGCCAGACGGCAACCTCTATGCCACAGGCTCGGAGGATGGAACCATCAAGATGTGGAAGAACTGTGAAGGCGACTACGGACTCTGGCGGGGTGGCGCAGGTGGACATGGAACTGAGCGACTTGCCGATTAGAATAGCATATCGCATCATATTCCTACGTCTGCCCGATGTTCCTCAAGCGGCGAGATGATCGACAACTCGTCATCCGGCGAATCACATTGGGAGTTGGTGCCCGCTTTCCCCGAGAGGCAGAGCAAATAGCACCCATGGCACAATACAGCCTCCTCCCGAGCTGGACAGAAGCTGATCTACGACTGGGCTTGCGATTAGGCAGTGAGTCGATAATGCACCGTCTCCAGCCAAGCCCCTATCTCGTGTTGTTTCCATGCTCGTGAGAAGTCAATTGGCTGATTATGCTCTTGCGATGTCAGGGTTATCAGCTACAATTCCTTGGAGCTTCAAGGTTCTAGGCCTTATTACACACAAACTACATGTAAAGTCGGCGATGGAAACACCTAAAAATTAAGAGCAAAGTTAAACGAGATAGCTTTGTAGGTACTCAATTCATTAGCTTTTACCTACTGCCAAGTGGCATTGTTAGGTAGCAGCCTGTGCACCAGCCAACACTCAATCAGTTGCTACATGAGCAATGTGAATAATAGCATATGGTAATAGGTAACCTGTGCAGATTTTCATAACCTGTAGGTCGATATCTGAATTGGGGGTCCATCTGATTTGGAACTGCAGCTTAACTTGCCCCCTTAGCTGTGGTTTCTATATGGAGGAAGTCTTGTTCAACTATTTAGAAGCGAAGTGTGTTTGTCAATTCACACCAACATTGAATGCTAGCTAACCCAGCTTTTTTAGTTTGTAAAGGAAATAATTTAAAGGTGTACTTACCTAGGTTATAAGTAACTGGTACGTAGATACTTACTTAGCAACTTGATGCAACTTGCCAACTTTGCCGGGCAGGGTATCAAGTACTTATAGCAATCGAATAACTCACAGGTTTCTACCATCAAGACGATACACTTCTCCTGCTTCCCCTTCCCCTTCCTTTTCTAATTCTACTACCACTTCCACTTCTTTTGTATCCCTTTTCTTTTCTTAAATCTCTCTCACTGCCACCATAACCCAAGCTACCTAAAGTCAATTTAATAACTACTTTATGTTGCGGTGATGACTATGGTTTAACCACCCATGGTATGTCCAAATCACGTCCTCTGTTATAACTTAGACTGTACACCTTATACCTTCGTTCTTACTAACTTTAATAGGCATTGCAGGTAACTAGAAACCGCACAAGAGCACAACCTCACGCCCTCACGCCCTTACAGCCTTCCAACCCCATAACTGTACAACCTCATAACTGCACAACCGCATAACTATTAGCTTATGGTAACGCGTATCACCAAGCACCACCTCCCTACTTCCTTCTAGAGTTCCTGAATAGATATAAGAGTCTTATCTCTGTGATCCTAAATCACTATAGCCGGTAAGGCCCAGTCAAATAAGCAGAAACACCCATAGCAGACCAGTGCCTTCCTTCCTTACCTACTTACCTACCTACTTACCTAGCCCAGTCTATCTATCTCCCTTCATTGATCGCCCATTGGCCAATAAACAAGCCTCTGGTCTCACCATCTCGCTTATCTATAACCACTTACCTACTTACCTTCGCCGTTCTTTCCCTACCTACGTGCCGGTCAGGTACCCAAGTTAGTTGACTCACCAAAAGCGTGTTCATTTCTCACAGAACTGCAAGCCCGGTATCTTGTCCTCACACTTAACTTGCAACCAACCAGGAAATCAAAGAGAGAAAGAACAAAAAGAAAGAGAAGAGGAGAATAAAAAGAAGAAAATGGAAGCGGGACCAGGCCAGGCAGCAGCCTCGCCCTCGAGCATGAACAACAACAACAACAACAACAACAACAACAACAACAACCCCAGACTTGCACCGCCTAACACAAGCAACAGCAGCCGTGGTGGCAGCAGCAGCAGCGGATCATTGGGTGCAAAGAAGCGCAAGGCGCCCCACGAGTACTCGACCAACCCGAACACGCTTCGCGTGCGCGCGCGCAACGCCCGGCTGGTAAGTAACTTCCTTTCAGAGCCATCTTCTTTCTGAGTCATTCTCTTCCCCGTAGCATGAGAGAGCTATGTAACTCCCAAAATTGTCTCGGGAGTATGTATACATATTATGTTTCAAGAGGTCACTGGACCAGAGCTGCTCATAAGCAAAAGAGAGAGAGAGAGAGAGTGAGAGTGATGATTATGATTACTTAGACTGACTCCGGCTGACGTGTTCGGTATAATTAGTCGCCATACCGACGCGGCGTGGAGCGGGCTCGGGCCAACGACCTCAAGGCCGTCTCGAAGGCGTGGCGGGACCGCTCGGCGAGCGCCGCGTTCCAGAGTGCCCCCGAGGCGGAGAAGAAGCGGATCCTCGAGGACATCGAGAGGGAGGTCATGGAGCGCCGGCGCCGCGGTCACATTGATGCTGAGTCGAAGATCCAGGAGCTCAATCGGGAGCTCAGACCTGACGGTGCGCTCTCGCTCTCGCCGCCGCCTCCACGCTCCGGCAGACCGAAAGTGGAGAGAGAGGTGGATGTTCCGACGATGGCAAGGCCTGGGTATATTCCGTTGCCAACGCAGCTGATTGAGGACCAGATTGTGGCTCCCGGGACTACGGCGGCGGCAGCGGCTCCTCGTCTGATTCTCAAGAAGGAGCGAAACAACGATGACGAGAACGATGACGAGGACGATGAGGATCACAATAACAATAACAAGAACGTGACGGGCGAGGGAAACGCTCCGCGACTTCTTCCCCGACCTCCTATCCCCCATGCCGGGGGCGACGCGCCTCGACTTGCACAGTCATCACTCGGCCGTCCGACGGCGACGACAACTGCGCAGGCTTACCAGTCACCCAACGACGGATCCGGAATCCTCGATAGACTGCGAGAGAGACGCGATCGCGCAGACGAGGAGGAGCGACGACGCCGCGAGCGCGAGATGCAGGAGCTTCGAAGAACCATAGAAGCCATGAGGGGCGAGGTGCGTGAGATGGCCGCGCTTCTGCGCTCCGTGCTGCACACGAGTGGCCTCGCTTCTGCTTCTACTACACCCGCCCATACTCACCATGTTCATTCTCATGCCCATTCTTATTCTCGTGCACCAGCACCAGCACCAGCACCCGCACCCGGCCCTCCATTCGCACACGCACCCGCACCCGCACCCGGCTCCGCATTCGGTCCCCGCCCCGGTCTCGGCCCCACCCGCCCCACGGGTCGACGAGTTCGATGGGATGAGGAGAATGGAGATTGGGACGGGAACAGACACGGTTACGGGTACAGTGATGATGTGCTGGGATTCGAGTGATGAAGACGAGGGGAAAAGCCGTTTGGGCGGAAAGAATGAGAAAAAAAAAAGAGAAAATGAAACGAAAAAAAAGGGGCTAGGGAAAAGAGGGTGAAAAAGAAAAGGGGAGAGGGGATGAGGGGATACGGACACTTGATTTTTCTGGCGTCGCTCCGATGCGCAATGCCGCCTGTATCCTGACCGGTGGGATCCTCTTTACTTAACTTGCACATCGTCGAGCTAGGCCCTAGTCTTCGTTTCGGGTTCGAGTTCGAATTTGGGGTAGGGAGATCGCGATAGGAGAGGAGAGGACATCGACCCGAGTTTCGAGATTAAGACGCTGTCGTCGTCGTCGTCGTCTTTGTCGTTGCGAATGATCTTTGATTTCTGCACGAGTGGAAGGGAAAGGAGAGAAGCTGCAGTGGTGTTCTTGCGAAGAGTTTTCGTTTCGGTAGCTTCTCAATCGCATGATTTGATCAATCAATACACGAATCAAACCAATCAATCAACCAATCTCATCCTTAAGGACTGAGATGAGGTAAAAGTTCTCAACTCCCTACGTTTGCTTGCTATTTGAGGTTACGATAAGCTAGGCTAAGGTACGAAGTAGGTAATTACTACATGTATACGATAGTGGCATTACATTAATTAGGTGGCCCAGTCGCTTCTCGCCTTCTGCCCCCCCCTTCCTTTCCTAGAAGAAATATTAGTGAAAATACAGCAGAACAGGACAGCAAGGCCGAGAAAGAAAAGAAAAAGAAAAGACAGAAAAAAGAAGATGGGGGGGGGGGGGGCCCCCCCCCCCCCCCCGCCCCGGCGGGGCCGGCCGGCGGGGCCGGGGCCCGCCCCCGCGCCGCCGGG
>MU392184.1:157632-179407 GCA_022578495.1 Nemania sp. NC0429 | reverse complement strand
CAAGGCCGAGAAAGAAAAGAAAAAGAAAAGACAGAAAAAAGAACATCCCCCCCCCCCCCCCCCCAATCTCACGACCCGCCGCTGAAGGCCGAAGACGCCCTCCCGCGCGCCGCCGTCATGAGCATCCTCGAGACGCGCACCTTCCAGCTCGCCCTCTCGGCCGTCGGCAGCTCGGCCGGGTTCTCCCTCGTGCCGCGGGCGTGCGTGCTGCCGAGCTCGGGGACGGGGCCGTCGACGCCCAGCTCCGCGTCGGGGAGCTTTCTCCTCCAACCTGACTTTTCTTTCTCCCCCTCATCGTCGCCGTCGCCGTCGTCTTCCTCCTCCTCCTCCGCCTTCTTTGTTGCCACGGCCGCAGTTCCCCGGCGATAGAGGCGGAGGCGCGGCAGCGATATAGATAGGCGGAGCGAAGAGAGCGATGGGGGTAAGGGTAGGAACTCCTTCGCGTCCCCGGCGCGGTAGCGCCTGTATCGTTGCAGGATTGCGTACAGGCTGTAGATTGTGATGATGGATATGAGGATCGCTGTTGCGATGGTGAGGTTCGTCGAGGGCCCACTGCTGGCGCCGTCTCCATCCGCCGCCTTAGCGCCCGTGCGGCCGCCGCTGGTGGATGTGGCTGATGGTGATGGTAGTGAGTTTGATTCGGTGGTCGATGATGCTGGGGGTGATGACAATACATTTATTTCGCTTGTAGATGCCGTTATATTTACTTCGCTTGTAGATGTCGTTACGTTTAATTCGCCTGTAGATGTCGTTGGCAATGGTAGTGCTTCGGTGTTAGGGTTCCGCGTTGGTATAGTCCGTGACGACGGATCCGGGCCTACGGAGTATGTTGATGTTGGGCGCGTCAAGTACGATGGGAACTGAAGAGACTGGGTCGCTTCTTTGCGAGAGGGATAGCCCGTCGTTGTCGACCCAGGTGTAATAGGATCCGTCTCTAGGCTCCCGAGATCCTCGGCGCGCCACCGAATCTGTATCGCCGGCCCAACCGTCACCTGCGCGCCAGTAGCAGTATCCGTACGTGAAACGCCCCAGACACCCCCGCGAAAGTCGGTGGTGTCGGAGGTACAGGAATGACCGCTAGAAGGGTAGTTAGCAAATGCAAGACTGGAGCATGCTACTCGGGTTTTATGAGATATAGCACTCACTTCGGTACGCAATATGCCGCTGTCTGGCCATCTTGGATGGCGGGAAAGCCTTCTCCTACCCTTGGCTCCGTCACGATACACGACGGCCCAATGTAGAATCCGCTGGGACAGATCGCGGGCGAGTAATAGTTGAACCCGCGCTGCTGGAGATAATCGCCCCAAGCGGGCGGATCGCACCCGGCGGGCGCCTGAGTGGGAAAGGCCGGATACTGAGAAGGTACTTTCGTGGTCGTCAGAAGCCATGTTATCGAGCACGGCGGCGTGAAGACGGTGGTGAGAGCAGCGAGCGGCGTCGTCATTATTCAGGTGACTCAGATTTAATGCAATGCGGGCATCCAGTGCTCGCCTCGACGTACAAACTACCTTGTCGACGGACCGGAGATTGACAGGATAAACGAGTTTGCCAGAGCACCTCTCCGACGATCTTCTTGGTTTTGTTTGTCAACGTGTCGGTGCAAATGTCATTCGGAGCGGCGTATTATCAGACACGGCAGGTAGACAGCCCCATCAGCTGAAATAACTCATCAGCGCGAGAGGAAATTACGAGGCAAGATCGCTGGGTTGCAGAGCCAGTTCAGCTTCATCTTCTGCCTCATTTGAATACCACATGTGGCTACCTTAGGCATCGTTCGGCAGCATCCGAGCTCGTCGCACCAGACTTGGTTGGATCTACCAAGCCAGTGCACCAGACCATGGCGGTGATCATACATCAACTTCCCAATTCGAGGAATCGATTGGCTTTGTCGAAAGCGGTTTAAAGTCGGGGTCCCTATACCTTTGGGGCCGTGTCGCCCTTCGCGATGAGGAAATTCCCCTCAAAACGTAGTCAAAACGTCGTGCTCGGCCCCCATATCACCCAACCCCTTATCATTTCTCGAGACATGATATGTTAGATGACTTAGAGTAAAGCCCGTCAGATGAAAGAGTTCTCAGAACCTGACACTCAGAGATAAAATGTATGCGATTTTTTAATTGCTGGCGAACAATGCATACTTTATGTTAGATGGGAAAAGATGGGGAGTAAATACAGATAGGAGAGAGTGGAGGTAAGAATTGAAGACAGGCCCCTCTCCCTATTTCCCAAAAGGGGAAGATGATACGCCGTAAATTGGATAACCTTTCCTACAATTTCCATTCTGCTGCAGGTCCTCCAATTGACCGATCGTCCGTGATAGACCTGCTACAGTATTCTTCAGGGACGACAGCAATGATTAATCACGTTCGCTACGTTATCGCACAGAGGCTTTGTCAATGGGTCTGTCCAACCTGTCACGAAGATTTGTTAGTACACTAGCTGGTTCCACGAGGAGCATGTCGCAGACCTGCAAGGACCATGCAGGACAGCGTCGCACCGCACGAACTATCGTATGAATGGGCGCTTGGAAGGCTTGGCATGCCGCACCGAGTCTCGTCACCCAGCTGCTTGAGGGAGAGAGATGACTGGAGGCCCAGATAAATGACCATCGGGGCACAAAACGTAATACAATATGGACCCATGTTGGACAAGCAGTTGATGAGTTGCATGTGCAGCTTCGGGCCATCTTGAACTCAGGGCTTCAGGTGGTGACGATGCGACTATATTTCTGTTCTATAATTAATGGGCTGTTTCCGACGTGAAGAACAGAACGCAGGAGCTAGTTGTGCATTCCAATAACGATTGGAGGTAAAAGGAGCGTGTTCGTCTTCATTCTGACTGTTCTACGACCCCAACCAAGGCTTCTCCTAATATAGGAAGGAAGTGAGCATCAAGACGATATTACACGCCAGCGTTACAATATACCTAAGAGTGATAGTATGTTTAAGCGCCATTACGGTAATACCAATTCAGTCAGATGAAGAAGACCATTCTTTCTCGTTTGACACATATTCAGACGCCGTCGAGGATTCCATATCTCACGGGCTAAACGAGCATGAGTTGTGCTTTCCATAGCCATAGGCCCATAGATGTGTAAGGATGCGGAAGGACAGACACGACACGAAGTAATAGCAATGAACACAACAGAGTTGAAGCTTCCGCTATTTCTAGTTTTACCGGTATGGCACCTTCGGCTGAAATAGAGATGAACCGCGAGTGTAGTGGTGATGATCAGCGTATCATGTCGAATACTGAACCACATTCCATTCCGCTTACACGGCAATAACACACATACTTCACTTTTTGCTTCATATAAAGTATTTTCGTCCTTCATCCCGCGACCTCATCGACAACACGTGCTAGACTCGCAGCCCAAGTATCCGACAAGCCCATTCCAAAACAGTGCTTTCCCATACTTCATACGAACATGTTTACGGGATCCGGAGGAGTTCATGGGCAGCCACTCGCTCCAGACGGAGACGACGCCGTGCAAAGACCTGACGACAGCGACGCCCTGCAAATATCCGACGACAATGACGCCGAATCCCCAGCCGGCTCACAAGCCTTGAAGAGAGAATCGATTCCCACATGGGTGACTGACATCCTGTCAAATCAACTGGGCGTCCCAAAAGAAGAGAAACCAGCAGCAGAAGGGCCAGACCGAGCGGGGAATCCGGATACCACCCGCGACACCGGAGGCGCCTCCGCGTCCAGGCTCAGGCTGCAAACGGTGATGGCAGGAATGTTGGTGAGAGTCCTGATTTGGCGTACACGGCAGCTGCGCAGCCAAATCGAGAGCAGCCACGCCATCTCCAACTTCCTCTCGACATGGACACGCAGCCTTGTGGAACAGGCAGAGTGGAGTCTAGACACTATGCTGAACGCCATGCCGGGCGAGACGGAGGGGGAGAAGATCGAGGCGGTGCTGGATCATCTCGGCAACGATCAAGCGTGTAGTGATTATGAGCAGCTGTTCTTGAGGGGCAGCGTCTTGTCAGATACGCTGGGGGCCATGATGCGAATGATGGAGGCAACGGAGGCGCGGGTGCGCCAAGCGAATGCTCGCCTGGGAGGCTAGTCGGAGGAGAGCGTCATGTGTGAATGATTAAATCAATAAACGTCCATCTCCTAGGTATTCACTCTCTCACGAGGACGGCGTCCTGCGCTACTTGTGATTTCAAGCTATGTGTCCATCAGTCTTAAGTGGATTTAGCAATAACGGGCCAACATGATTGATAGTGTTTGACGCTGTCGCCACCGCCCGAGAGGTACCAACCATGTCAGACAGCTGACTACCTTATAGATATGTACGTACAAAGTGCACCAATTGTAAAAATTATCTGTTTACTTTTTTTTATACTTGAAAAAGCGTAGTTGTTTATAATATTGCGTCTCCTGTTTCAAGAATTGCCGTACTTATTACTGGGAGACTGGGGGCCGGGGGCCAGGGGCGTTGGAGGGTGGATAGTAATGGAATGATTTTGAACGACGTATAAAATTTGCAGACGTCAGTTGGGGTCAGACTATAAGAGTGTCAGGTTTATGGGGATATATTATCTGCCTGTTCATATTAGCGATGAGAATAATCCATTGTGATCGCACATTGCATCCTTATACAGGCAGTAAAAACCAGCCACATATATGTCTATGTAGATATGTACGTATTTATGTGTACCAAATACAAAAAAAAATGAATAATAAAACGAAAACAAGATAAGACAGTTTATCACCTCTCATCCCCAAGCCGAGAAAGCCACCCCTCCAGGGCCTTTTTCGCAGCAGCCTCCTCAGCCAGCACGGCGGCGCAAGCGCGGTCCATCTCCGCGTCCTGCCGCCGTTTCGCGCTCTCGACATCGTCATAATTCCTTTCCTTTTCGTGTAATGTCATCCCCATTCCTTTATGCTTTTCTCCCTCTTCTTGCTCTTGCCCTTGCCCTTGCTCTTGCTCTTCATGCTCGCCAAGCTTATCCGCCAGCTGCCACGCTACATTCTTACCGCCGAGCGCATACGGGTTCAGCGTTGCGAGCTTCGTGTACGAGCTTAAGGCCGCCTTTCTCTGATCATCTGCAGCTGGCGCTGCCATGCTTATCCGCGGTTCTTGCCTCTCCCTCTCATCCCCGCAGTTTCCACCGTCCCCGTCACTGTCGCCGTAATCCGACATGGCGTCGTCGTCAGCACCGGCAGCGTCTTGATTAACTTCTATCGTCGAGAAGCGAGGGGGGAGAGGGAGAGGGAGAGAGCCCACGTTGTCCCCTCCCACCACCCTTCTGACGACGTCGTCGTACTTCCTCTGGAGCTCGCTGACCTCTCGCCCCCAGCGTCTAGTATGAGACGGGCTAGATCCCCCCCTCAAGGTGTTCGATGCCACTCGGTAGTCGCCTCGGAAATGAGAGGGAGGGAGGACCTGGATTGTGAGGCTTTGTGGCGCCATAGTGCTTTTTGGGAGATTTCTCGTTATTGTTGCCGCTCTCTTTGTTGCGTTGGTATTGGAAATGTGATGAGGGTAAGTAAGGCAAGGTAAGGGAGAGCGAGGTGAGATAGGGTAAGGTAAGTCAAGGTCCTGCCGTTCCCGCTGAGATTGCCGGGCTTAGGGAGGCTTGAAGATATAGCTAAACAGACAGAAATCCGAAGAAACGAACAGCTCGCTGTAGAAGCTAACACCGGCTTCGAAATCCCAAGAAAAGGGAACAAAAAGAGACTACGCGAATTGAGAAGACGGACTAAGTTCCCAAAGTCGCAAATCAAATTCAATCAAAGATACTCTTCTGTCTTTCGTCTTCAATCTTTCGTCTTCTGCGCCTCCCGTCTTGCGTCGGCGTCGTGAAGGTGAACTTTCAGTCCTACTTACCAACGACGACTTCGGTTCGGTAACGGGACAAAGGCGGTTGGTTCTGCTGGCAATCCTGTCAGCTCTCAACAAGTGAAGTAAAAATGGGCAGAAGCCGGGTGATGAGGGGGAATTCTAGCTAGTTAGGACGATAGAAGGGAGAGAGTTTCTCTTTATATAAATAGTACATCCCCATCGACCATGTAAGGGAGGCAATTGCATTGTTCGTTCGGTCTCTTTTGTGAACACTGAAAGGTGGTTTCCTGTCTTGGCGGCCCCCCCGTTTCAACGTTTCAGTAACAAGGGGCGAGGCGCAGACAATGTCACAATTGTTAATTGTGAATGGCTGTGTTGTGTTGTAAACAGGCCCTTGGGGGCATTCTGTGTGACTGGTCTGGTCTGGGCTGGCCCGGGCCGGTCCGGTCACATCGATGAGCCGCCTACAAGTTGCTAGGTACATTCAATCTAAGTACCATCGATCGCGAGGCATAGTCCATGGGAATAATTGAGTCTCATGATAGCTAGGTGATATGTCATTTTCGTCTCTAATCATGAATTGTCTACTACTGCCAAAGCTTTGAATTCATAGTAGCCTCCCTAAACGCCCAATGCAAGCCTTGTCCTCTAGCTGCATCCCATTATGTACGTGAAACCGTGTTTTAAAACCCCAATGGCGACACCACCGTTGTCAGGCTCAGAAACCACAGTAATAAGTTCCATCTTATCTTGCTCAATGCTCCTTGTGCCGGGACCAAAAGCCTCAGAATCCCAAGCGTCCAGCCCGCATATATGTTCCCCCTTCACCTGGTATGAATAATGATCAAAATATACCAGAAATTCCAACACCAAACCACCCAGGATATCTTACAACGTTAAGAGAGTCATATGCCATCAGTAACTCGGTGATCCCAGGTATTGTACAAGGGTCCCCTGCTTGCTGTCTGATACGGCTACAGCGCGTGACTGGGAAAGGCCGGTCCAGGTCGATCAGACCGTCTTGCCTCCGCAATCGGGTATTTGGACGCCCTTTTTCAGCTTTCGGTTGACGTCAAGAATGCCCCATTGGTCTTCCCATTCCTTTCCCGGTGTATCAAAGCTGATCTTCCAAGGCTCGTCAAACATTTCAAACCAAAAATAGTTTGTACCGTTGTTGAGAGCCTGGCAGACCCATGTTTCTAGGAGCGTGTTGAGCTCGTTGACTCCAGCTACAGCGCCGTCGGTACACGACGGTGCTTCGCCACAGTTTGTGCCACCTTTGGTCGGCCAACCGATCTCCGAGATAACATTCTTCTCCGGGTCTGACTTGAAGAAGGAACCGGCTTTACCTTGCCAAAAGGTCTGGGTCCACGAGGCTGCCACTTTGGCGTCTTGACCTGCAAAGAACGGATGCACATTGCCCATGATATAGTCGCTGAGTTCTGCCAAAGATGCATCCCAATTGTCGCCCAAATCGCTGGTCGCCACCGGCAGGTTCCAGTTGTGGTTGCTGAGATTCGTACGCACGTCATCCAACAAGGTTCCTAACTGCTGCGCAGTCATCTGTTTGCGAAATAAGATTTCGTTACCAATAATCAACCCCTTGAAGGGCTTGTCTCCGTACTCGTCCAATATTCTCCACATGGTGTCAAGCTGACGGGAGTTGGTGACGTTATTATCATCCTGCCATACGCCCAGCCATACTTTTATCTCGTCTTCCATCTTCAACTGCTTTATAGCGTGGAGAGTCATCTCGGTCTGGTTACAATCCGTCCCATAGAGCCGTATCGTGTTCGTCAGCTGGGATAGGACCGCCACGTCGCGGGTGACATTATTCTGAGAAGGGGGACTCTTCAAGCAGTCCGGGTATTGCACGTTGATAGGCGTGTAGTCTACCCCAGGAAACACTTTGTGAAGATTGGGATTATTCAGCAGGGCTTTAATCTCGTCAGAGTCGCTGTTGAGGTCTCCGTTCTTCGCTGCATCGTCACTGGCGGACTGCCCGGGCGCGTTGTTGTCGGAATGCCCTTTATTGGCATACATAGACCCCAGCACGCCGCCCACGACAGCACCAGCAATCACCAATACAACCACAATACCGATTATCCATCTCCACTTCTTTCTGCTGCTACTCTGCTTCGCCATCCACGTAGACTTCTCTGCTCGCGCGCCAAGATCGTATGCGGCTGCACCCCCTTGGTACGCAGTCGCGGGATTCGCCGGATTCTGCACTGGGTCGTAGTTGGGCCCGCTATTCCGGTTCCGTCCTATTAAACCGCCAAGAACACCGCCGCCTGTTGCAGCCGCAGCTCCTGCCCCGGCCCCGGCAGCAGTAGCAGCAGCAGCAGTCCCGTTTCCGCCTCGACTGCTCGAATTCCCGATACTCAGCATGCTAGCCCGAGTAGAGCGTTGTTGATATTCAAGGCCATCATCGCCATCGTCGTCGATGGAGTTGGGGTCGACCTGGCCTAGCCTCGGATCCATTCGTTGACCGTAGGCTAGCTGTGGATCGCCGAAAGGATCACTGTGAAAACTATTTAGACTGCGGGAAGGAGTAGAGCCGGCAGCTTGCGGGGCCAGATTTGGCGAGGGATTATGACCTTGCTCATATGGACTACGGTCTCCTGAGACGTGGTAGGTTTGATCGGGTCCGTATTGGTCTTGCCCGTATGACGGGGCACCTGGGTAGAGATTATTCTGTGGTGCCGGCTGGTAGGCTTGGGGATATGGGCGTTGCTGCTGGTGCGACTCAACGGCCCTCATGGCTTCGAGGCCGCTTTCCCGCGCATGCCGCTCGGCTACGGTCATGGCGAGACCAGGAATGCCACCGGCAGCGGCCTCGCTAAAATTGTCGGCGCCGGGCGTGATGCTGCTCGAATGTGCTTCGTGTCCCCAAGTCCGCCCTACTGGGTGGCGATGGGGCGGCGGTATAGGTTGAGCTGCCGTAGAAGAGAAGGCTGCCCTTTGCTGCGTGTTGCTGCCCTGAGTTCTGTTCTGGTGCAAGTGAGCAAAGGCCGAGTCGGGATGGGCTCCAGGATGGGCGCCGTACTGTGCCGCGTAGGCTGCGGGCGGCCGTGGTGGACTTGAGGGGTGGTCGCGGTATGGGGACGTTTCGTTGTCTTCGTACTGTCGTCGGGATGTGTCAAAGTCGTAGTCGGGAGGACCGGCGGCTGGGTGTGGTTGTGATGGGGGAGGGAGTGTGCTGTCGGCATTGCCATGGCCATGGGCATTCGTGTCATGGCGATCGTAGGAGTCTAGAGGGGCCCGTTCGCCAAGGTCCGAATCAAAGGAGTAGCGAGGGCCCATGGAACCCATGGTGTCGGTGGTGGCTATGTCTCAGTTTCGCGCCTGGGTGTTGATAAATAAAATGAGGGCGGACAGGCGGCTTGCGTGTGACTGGAGTGATTTGGACTTGGGCTTGGGATGAGTCGGGTTGACTTGGATGGCATGTGCTCACACGCCCATACGCCCTCGCACAGACAAGGGAGAAGCAAACAAACCAGCCGATGGGAAATATAGCATCGACCAGTAGCAGAAGTACTCGTAGCAGAGGGGGAGCCGATGATGGGCGCTCATTCGAATCGGTAGCGACAGACGTTCGAAACAGGAAATGGCTACGTAGAAATGCAGAGACGTGGAAATGTATAGAGATATGTGCTACATCTGTATAGAGTACCGTTATAGCAGATGCCCGTGATAATCAATGTCTCGCTTCGGGGTAGGACGAAGGTCGAGTGTCTTGTCCAGTATATTGTCGCTGTATACGAAGAAGTACTGATGATGCAATATTAATTCAATGGGTACCACCGCGAGATGAGCCAAGCAGCAGACACTGGCTAGACCTATAATTATGTGCTAGCAAGATGGGCAGGTCCGAGGTTGTGGGTTGGTATTATGAGGTAGGCAGTCTATTCGTAAGTGAGAGATGAGACGGAGAGAGGGTCAGAGATGCGATGCGACGAAGTTGACCCGACCACCAGGGCGTCAACATTGAAACAGGGAAGGGGGGGCACGTACGTAAGTACATCTCGGCTTAGCTTGACCGTCTTTTTTTGGAATCTGCACCGGTGGCAATCAACAGTGCCCTTCAGCTAAGACAAGCTGAGGTACCTACAGTGTCACGCAACATACCTCGTATCTCATGTATCCCCACCCTCCCTTTGTCCACAGGGCAACAATAAAGACGGTAAGAAATGTACTCAGTAGCAGATACCGCCTAAGTACCATCTCGAGACCCCACCCAACCACTCAGCTAAGGCATCCTCCCTGCACCAATCGTCAGCCCCCGAACGGCCCACATAAACCACCCCATTTCCCCATACGGCAACTCAGGCAGCAGGTCAGCATCACCAGCGTCTCAAACCCATAAACACTTAAGTAGTACATACTTAAGTACCTGGTACACTACCCAGGTGGTTAACAAGCTGAGTCCCGTCCCTGTAGGCGTCGAGTATCAACTTCTTCCGGACACCTTCAAGTTGTTATAAGCATCCAAGTACGAAGCACGTCTTTCAGACTCGGGCAATAAGGGAGTTCCGGAAGGAAGAACTGGCTGGATTCGGCCCGGGGTATCTTGGGTGCTTCACTTCGTACTTGGTTGATCATTCCAAGCCTTCTTCATTCGTCGCCTCTCCACCTCGAATAGGCAGCTAATGCTAGCTGGTGCTAACTCGGCCGCCATCTCTCGGGTATCCTCCACAATAAAGGCTTGTTCAATCACACTCTCTCGTATTCAAAATCGGGCCTCTCACTAGTACCTCTCGAGCACTATGAAGTACAACCGCCAACTTCGTACAAAGTACACGAATCTACTGTCCATGTACTTCGTAGGTAAAAGTAAATTATGTACGCAGTACCGGTCGTGTAGATAATACGAGGGGCGAATTGCCTCTAAGAACTCCTTGCTTACATGGATCTCCGACTCCAGTTCGTGGGCCAAACCGTTGGGTCAAAGTCGGCTGAGCGCCCGTTTAAAAGGCAGGAGCGCTTTTGGCACTTTGGTACTAAAACACCTCCACCACCTCAATGCCTGCCCCAATGGAGAACGCCTCAAGTTCTCGAGGCGATGCTTGCCTTATGCAGGACGAAAATAGATATGTACCTACGAAGTACCTAGATACCTATCGATCTGCAACCAAGCCACGCATCTGAGATTCGAACAGCGTAGGTGCAAAAACTGGTTGATGAAAGAGCGACATGGGCAAGGCACTATCGACACGTTCTACCAATACCTATCGTAATGGAATCAGTGAAATGTTCACTTGGAAATAATCAATAATCTGTTCCCGAAGTCAGCTTTAAAGTGCCGAGATAGATTCATACATATGAGCCTATGTACTTCGTAGTATTTATTACTTAATGACCTTTTCTATATCTTCATCTTACGAAATTCCACCGATCAAGTCGTCTGCATCGCTTACCTACCTACCTAAGTAATTGACATGATTGCCATATACCTTAGGTACCACCTCACTCACGTAGGTGGAATGTGTACACGTGAACGAAAAGACTTCTAGGCTTTGTCAAGCCACAGAGACACAAGGCAAAAGATCCCCTCAACTCGACAAGACCACGTCTACTAATATGATTCATGCGTTGGGCGAGAACATGGAAACTGTAAGTTTTGATAGAAAAAGGCCCATTGCCCTCTGGAACATTACATTGTTGTCGCTCTGTTCAGTTGGTATAGACCATTCTAGTAGGTAGTCTACTCTCTTGAGATTTCATCATACATGCATCACATAGGCTTGGGACCACACACAGCCCATAGTACCTATGAAGTTTTGAGGCTCTGATACCTCTTATCACTAACATATTGTAGCTAACCCGCATCCCCCCTTTTCATGCACCACTCGCTCGCCTGTCTATTACAGGGGATGATGTCAAACCGTTGCCCTCAACATGTAGTGACTACTCTGTGCCTGAAAACACCGACATATATGACGTATTTTGACATCACGAAACACATACAGCCCTTGAATATTGGTCCCACCTGAAGCGTTGTAGCTGAGTCAGTCACCATATAAACGTCACATCCCGCAACGACATCATTCGTCCAACTCCTCTCGTTTTCCTCAAACTTCAAATTTGGTACATGTATCAGATTTTGCATTGTCTCTAAACACGAAGTAAAAGTCCTCGAGCACGTACGACCGTGCTATACTTCATTGATCGTGATATCACAAGCTTCATCATGTCCGCCACTCGGAACCCCAATTCCCTCCAGGGCGAGTTCCACAGCCGCGTGCCGCGCTCGGAGCCCCTCGAGAAGAAGGGACATAAGCCGGGCGTCCTGGTCGGCAACGACAGGATCCCCGAGTTCCACGCGGAGACGTACCCTCCCGGAACCGCCCCGCGAGAGAACACGTTCCAGCCCAACCCCGAGGGCGAATATCCCGCCCAGGCCTGGGGTACGGGGCCCAGCGCGGCGGAAACCATGTCGGGCGCCACTTCACAAGACCTCTATCAGGGCATGGGAAAGCCCGTCCAGGGACAGGAAGCTCGGGAGATTAAGCATCGTCACGGCGCCCATAACAAGAAACCGGGCACGGGGTTTGCGGGGGTTGGAGGCGTTGAGGGAGTCGACTTTATGCGAGCGAAGGGCCCGGATGTGCCCCAGGGAGAAGGGGAGCGATGAGTATCAAGTTGCCTACGTCCACATTCATTCAAAAGTTGAAGGAGCTCGCCCCTGAGTCGAAGATCTACCAGTGAAAATCAGCTATTAGGTACCTAACTAGGTAGGATCATGAAAATAATATTATAACCAATGAGATCACTGACAGAGAAACTGCACTCTGCTTCAACTAACTTCAATTGTGATTTGAAACAAAATACATATATGTCAGTGTGCTATTAAGCGTACCCCATGAAGTACCTGTGTATATCACATCTCAACTGGCTGTGGCTCCTTCCTTGGGCTATATGTACTTGTGGTCTAGTTTCACTTGCACGAATAATTGATCTCAAGGCTAAAGCAATAATCAAATATAAGCCAATAAACATTCATGGCTGCTGTCTGAATATCTCGATCTCTGCACCTAGGTACCTAGACAACTGCCTGACCACACCTGTCACTGGGCATCTTTCCAACGTTCCTGCCTTTCATATACAAAATACTTATTCAACTCTTTAACATGACAACGGAAAGCACGATAATGGGCCAACGCCGTCACGGATGCCGCCTACACTGATTCTGCATCCACCCCATCGGACTTTTGTTTATAAATACGTGTGACCACCCACAAGACCAACCTTGACCTTCTCTTCTACAACCACCTTCCACTTTGACCTTCGGCTTTGGACCTCTACATCAGGACTACTCCACGTTTACCAGTAAGTGCTTCCGTTTATAAACACAGAAGCTTGAATGCCTAAAGCTTAACTACATATTTTCAACTTTACTGACCTTGTTTGATCTAGCACTCCTCACTTCTGAAGCATTCCCTTCTGTTCCTCTACACCACACTGTTCTCAAGATGCCTCCCAAGACCAACAACAATGAGCTTACGGAGGTAGAGGCGCGGAATCTGGCAAACGCGTTCCGCTGCGTGGAGGATCCCAAGGTAAATACCAGTCAAACCATAAAAGCTTGCTTGCCTGCTTTCCCCCATCCCGATCCGCAGGTCCTAACTCATCGTAGGTGGACATGAAGAAGTTTGCGGCAATGTCAGGCTATACCAACCTGGGAAGTGCCTCGAATGCTCTTAACGGTAAGTCTTCCGTCATGCTGTATGCACTACTCTGCTATCTACCCGGCCTATTCTTCCACCCTCAATGCCAAACAACAGTATGAGCCGATGAGTTTTTACTAACTGAGGTAATTTCCCTTTCTATCTAACAGCTCTCAAGAAGAAGATTCGAATCATGGACGGGGCTGGAGAAACCATGAACGACGCCGATTCGGAGAATGCGGCCTCTCCGAAGACACCCAAGAAGCGTGCCAGAGCCAACGCCAATGGCGGCTTGCCTACCCCCAAGAAGAGCAAGAAATCGGCCACTACGCCTGCCAAGAAGGAGATTTCGGAGACTGACAAGGAGCATGATGACGAGACCGAAGTCGTTTAAGAGTGAACAAGATGGTGGTGATTTTCTGCAATGGCCCAACCCCAGTGAATCTCCCGAGTTTCGATGGACGGGTAGGGTAATACCGCATGCACACTTCGAGCCGGTTACTCGAGTTCCTCTTCAAGGAATGATTTCGTAGTACAAGGTTTGCAACTTAACTCGGAATAAGAGATGCATTCTATTCCACACTTTAAAAACTATTCGAGCGGCTGTGAACGTATAATGAACTATGTTTCATGCGAATCTTCTGGTTTTCTGTTCAGACTACGGACAATATAGAGTAGAAACTTGAGTTGCAAGATTCAGGTATTAATTTCAGAGCTGGAAGGTTAAGTTACACACTGGTCAACTTAAAGACCACCCTATGGTTCCCAGGTTGTCCTGTGGTAGTTGCACAACTTGGCGCAACGTGGGGCAAAAGGGATATGTACTTTTGCTACTGGTCTCAGTCTAGAGGTACTTATGTCGATCATCGTGGGGAAGCTGTCGCTGGAGCTTGGCGGCGCCATGACGGAATCGGGGTCCCGGGCACCTACGTCATCTATTTGCCTTCGGTATCAGGCGCTCCCCGTCGATGAACTGATGCCTATTAATACCTTACAGTCGAGATCCAAAGCCATCTCTTCTCGATCTTCGCTATACCTATCCATTTTCACTCACCACCTATCAAGTACATTTATCACCTAAAGCTCTCATACCGCGACACCAGCAACTAGAATCAAATTTGGTACGCTACTGCCAAGACAACCCAAACCAAGTCATATTAAAACTCCACAATACGTCGATAAATACTTCTGCACACCTTCTTCACTTTCCGGCGCCGAAAGAAAGAAACAATGTCAAGCAGGATAATAGACGACGTGAAGACGGGCGTGCAGGGCATCCGCGGCGCGGGCGACGCCCTCCGCGGGAACCTGCTGCAGGCCACGGACCAGGCCTTCGACGGCAGCAAGCAGGGCCACGGCCACGGAAACCCTACCACGCAGGCCTCAGAGCTCAAGAACCAGGCCATCGCCGAGAAGGGGAAGGCGGACATCGACGCCGCCGACGAGATGCTCGCCCGCCGCGAGCGGGAGAGCGAGGCGCGCAAGCTGGAGCGCGAGGCGCGGGCGGGTGCGGCGGCGGGTGCGGGTGCGGGTACGGCTACGGGTCTTGCTGGGAATGGCGCCGGCGCGCGGAAGGGCACCGGGCATCACCCTTTGCCTCTGCAGTGAGCGAGCGAGCGAGCGAGTCGGGGCGCGGATTAGGATTGGAGGGGTTGCGTTGTGACTGGTTCTGTTAATCAATTGATCGGTTGGCTGCCTGAATGATTGATGGCGGCGATGGGCCTGGATTACGTTTGGAATCTCATCACATCCGGGATGGGATTTGAAGATTGACTTTACTGACGTCGAGCGTCGAGCGTCGAGCGGGCGGGCGGGCTATGGTATTCGGTATCGTGTTTCCCCCTGACAGGTTTCGCCTGAGGAATGAAATTCAATCACTAAACCGCGATATCCCCGGATGTGCATGACATATTGTCTCGTAGGCAGTACGATGGAGCGCGTCCGTATCGTATGGATGAGGGTTCACATGCCGAGATGACGGTATATCGCTGAACGAATGCGATGATGAGCGAATTCTCGCTCGATACTTATGTACCTACTTCAACTTTTCTTGCTTTCCTGTGGTTCGAAGCAGAGGGCCGCTGTGCTTAGTGTGCCTCCTGGACATAGTCAAGCCCGGACGGACGTATAGCACGCCGAGTAAGTCCAGCTAATAACAAGAGGAAACCTGAATCCCAAGAACATCCATTATAATAATTCTCGATCGTGAACTTCCCATATCAGGGACCCATTTTCTTTATTTGCAACCCTCTCCGCTAATGCTTATTACAGTAAAAGTCAAGGTTGAATATTCGCTGCCCTCAACTGCCAGCTGAGGGCATATTGGTCCGCAAAGATAGCGAGGCACCATACAGCGTCATCTGCTCCGATCTACTTCCAGGCGATAGAACGGTCGCAACGTATAATAGATGGCTCCGCAGTCTGCCGTTCCGCCTTACGTCTAGGTTGAACCACGCAAAATGTCTTGACAACCTGCCTGAGTCAGTCTCGTCCAGCTAACCAGGAACACAGATGGCGCAACATCTCTACGGTTTCACGCCACTCATTCTAGGAATCTTTTAGGCGTGCGATCATGTCACCGTCTATCGCTAGCTCGACCAGTCGTGTTCGTTCGCACGTCGTCAGTGAATGTGCACGAATCGCTGGCGGTCTACTTTGCCACGGACAGCTTCGCCACGCATGATCTTGGGGACGAACGCGTCGCCTCTGAAAGTGTAGTGCCCCGAGCCGTTCTGATTCTGATTCTTATCATCTTCGCCATCGCCATCGCTCACATGCAGCGGCCCGAGCAAAAACGGGGTTCTACACCCCGCCAAGACCCAGATCTCGTCTCCGACTGACGTCCCGGACGGGCCTAAACCGACCGCTCCATTCTCCGCGATGAACAGTCGCTGGTTCTGGAGCATCTGCGACTGCCAGTATTCGTCTGCCGCCTGGCCCTCGAATATCTGCGCCGGGTTCGCATGCTCCCCGGTTACGATACCAGCCAGCGATTCCTGCCAGTAGACCTCGAATTTGCTACGATCGCGAGACTCTTCAGCCAGCGCCGTCTTTATCAAACTGTCTACTATCTCATCAAGCCGGTCGTCCCCCTCGCCTTCCGCAATAAGATCGCTGCGAGCTAAGACCCTGTCAAAGTACACGCCGTTCAGGTTCAGCACGTCCTCGCCGAGCGCCGGCGAGGTCAGCTCGTCCAGATCTAGCATCGGCAGCCCCCGGTCCGCCGTAAAGCTCATCCAGAAGTTACTGTGTTCCCAGAATTTGGCAATCCCCAGCCGCGGCGGCGGCAGCGACCAGTCGACCACCCAGCTCGGCAGGCCCGGGACGCTCTTGCGCTCGCCCCGGAATCCGATCATCGGCCTCAGCCCCCACTCGTCGCGGAGCAGGTCCAGCATGACGTTGCGGTACAGCACGGCCGTGTTTATGGCGTAGTCGCTCGAGGTCACGCTCGGCAGGGGATACGTGCCCTCCGCGACTAGGTTGAGTATCACGTACACCTTGTCGCGGGGGTCCGTCGAGTCGCGGTATCGAAAGCGGTAGAGCATATCCATCGGCGGCTCCGGATCGACGACCCACTCGGACGCCCATATGAGTCCCAAGATCGGCGCGGTGAAAAAGCCGTACGCGCCGTACTCGAATAGATGGTCAAGGTCGAATAGGTAGTTCCCCTGGATAAGTTCCACTGCTGCCTGCTTCATGACATCCCAGGGTATGGACAGAGGCCCCCAATGGACTATCGCGTTCCTCGGCGCCGTGGCTTCCTGAACAGTCCAGATTCGCCCCCACCACGCCGTATACATCAGTGCCTTGAGGGCCTTGCCTGCTTGGGCCTGCTGGTCCGTAGTAGCGAGATGAGGGGAGGGCGTCTCGAAATCCTCCCCGGCCAGGATCCGGACTGCGTCCAAGGCCCCCTTCGCCGCCTGCAGCGCTTCCGGCTCCGCGGCTCCTATCGCGGCATAGTCGATGTCGCCCATCCATATGTTGCACTGCTGGCACCGGAAATAAATCTTGCGCATCATGTTCACCTGCGCCATCTTTTCCGCGGCATCCTGCTGGTTGATGCACAGTGCGTCTATCCAGAGGCGTCGAGTCTCGCTCTCGTGTCTTATGCGAGTTAGGGCGGCAAAGAGATTATCTGTCAGGTCGGCCTTCGTCCCGTCGATTATCGCGGTCCTGTTCCCATCCATCACGCCCCAGACGTATGAGAGAGTCTCGTACGCCGCGTCATCGTCGTCAACATTCACGACCTCATACGAGCATTTGATGATGTCGCCGGGCTTGCCCGGCGCGATGTTGAGGATCCGAACCTGGCCTTGACTGCTGTCTATGGGGAGGAACTCGAAGTCTGGGATGGCGGTTAATAAAACATGGTTCCGAGTGTGTTATCGGCCAGGCCCGGGAAGGAGACGTACGAGGTGCTAGAACGACTGGAGACCTCGGATCGGTATCCATCTTGCCTCATGTAATTTGAGATCGCGAGTTGAATAGCGTTTTTCTTTTTTTTCAGATCTTAGCGAGAACAGCTATTCCTCATCACACCAGATCATGAGCTAGGCAGCAAATCGAGCCGTTCTTATCGTCACGTTGAAGGCGAACCGCTGTATTCCGAAGCTAGAAACTCGTGTAAGCTAGGGTCAGCTTAGGATGAGGGGTGATGAGATTTATGATGATCATGTGAGCGAGGTAGGCAAGCGATAAGCGACAGGAGGTAAGAAAGAATGGAGAGATGGTAGTATTTCTCGAGTATGCCGACCACTGCGGCCGTCTAGTGGTCAGCTGCTGAAAAAGGCTAGATTAGAATAAGACCGCAGGGGGGTGTTCATAAGGGTTCGATACGATGTGATTTTCCGTGGTTGAAGTAGAATAGGACATGCCGCGTCAGCATTCTTGCATATAGATGTAGGGACGTGAGGTTGGGTGTAAATGGTACCCTGTACACTAGGGGATGGGGGCGGAGAGCCGAGAGCTTGGGTGGATTGGGGATGCCCTCATTCTTGACGGGTGGTTTAGTGCTATTTTAGTATGGCCTGATAACGAGATTAGGTAGGTATACTATCTAAATCAAGGAAAACTAGGCTGAATCTAGAGTTAGCTCTGAGAAAATACGCGCAATGGAGTTGCGAAAATTGTGAGCTGTCTGTGCTATCCCTGCACATATAAATTTCCATCTATTAGGTATCGCGATTACTAAACATTAGACCTACCGGTATACGAGGTAGAATACTTCGCAGCTACCAAAATCTTTAAATATATCGGCATCCTTGACTTTCAGGTATTCCAACCGTTATATCGCAATGCCAACGGGATCTCCAACGATCCACGCTAGTGTTTGAACGAAGTCATTCCAGTTTTTCTCCTCGCCTGTTGTAAAGTCCACGACGGGCGTCATGCGTATCGATCGCACTTCTAGATTGGACGGTCCTTTCGGTCTGAGATAGATGTATAAGAGCGTGCTCTAAGGATAATATGGCTAGGATTGCTGTATTGCTGTATAGCCTGCTCTCGTGCGCTCGGGAATGAGCGAGCGATGGCAAGCGGCAAGCCTAACAGCTTCCCGCATGTCGTTGTCGGTGAGAAGGTTGGCGTCTAATAAGCGGAAGCACTCGAGAACACGAGGGGACTCGGCCACATACCCTACATCATCCACAACACCTAGATCTATCACAAGGCAGCCAGGCCAAGGCCACGACGGAACAAAAGCGTCCAGGAGCGTGTTCGCAGTCGCATTGCTGGCTTGGCCGTACTGGCCTACGAGCCCGCTCGTGGAACTGAAGAGGACGAATAGTTCAGATTAGAGCCTAGCGCGTTATGCAATTTCCAAGTCCATTAAACTTCGGCCGGATAGCAGCGTGCCAATCTTCATAGCCCATGGCGTCGATTGCGCTATCCTAAAGGGTCATGGAAAGGTTGATGGCATCATGACCAACAAGAAGATAGCTTGTGTCGTGGTGAAGCTTGAGGCTGGGCTGTCTGGTAACAACAGGGAGGTGAGAGAAGTCGCTTGGCACGATGACGGGCTTCGCGCCCCTGAATAATTATTGAGAAAGCTCAGGAACTAATTAATCCCTCTCTCGCGCCCTGTCTCTCTATTTAATAGTCTATCTAGCCCTTTAGCCCTTCTATTTACCTACAGCCGGCTTGTCTATTCATCCTATGTCCCAATACTCTGAAGTTCAAGTTTCTAGCCCACACACCCAGCATCTGGCCACGGATGACGGGACGAGAAACTTGCATGTGGCGGGCAATGAGGCCAAACGAGGCGCGGTTCCCTGTGCATCCGTACATGTCGGCCTTCGCCACACCATTCAGAGGGGAATCGCTGTGGGAATCGAAGACATGACCACGAGGAATTTGAAGACGTCCATGAGGTGCCCAATTTTCCCCTAGTTATCAACGGCGGCGAAAGTTTCGGCGCTGGCCATCTAAGCACGCTGACCATCAGCTTGCCTATGGCTAATTTACATCACGTAGTTGTTGCGGCAAAAGCAACGTCGATAACGCCTGGTCGGCCGTAGCCACCTATAAATGCCACATCACGGGCAACTTTTTATATATCAGTGAGTATTGTTCTTGGGATCATATGACGCGGCAGGCTACATTGGATCAGAGGCGTGACTGATGTCCAATGGAAAGGGGTGTTAAAACGGGGAACGCCTACACGTCCACGTACTCTGGAGACCTAACTCAAGTAGGCCCTTCACAGAAATTTAGATAAAGTAGTCAAATAGAAGCACTTCGAGGGTTGAAACGGGTTGTAAATCTATTCGCGAGAGGTGGTGGGAACTACCGTGACTAGAAAAGAAGAACCATAGTACAGACAAAGGAGAAGCAATGAATATAGAGAAAACAAAGCGCGAAAATCAACGCAAGCCCCATCGATCTAACCTCATAGGCTGTAGTATGCAGCCTCAAAAGCGGCTTGTGGGATCGCTCTACTTCAGTATCATAGCATCTCCACTCATTTGGTAATACCATAAGCACGGGGTGACGGTGTATCAGTGCACGAACACAGAAGACGAAGTACTGAGTATCGTTTTGTCTTTTTCAAATTTTAAGCGCGTTCGAGTGGAGTTCGTGAAACCATCCATTTCTTTGTTGGCTGCTCAGCCGAGGCGGTGCTCCCTCGGCCGACAGGTCACCCTTTGGCCCCTTCAGGCTGTTTGTATCAAGGGAGGGTGATACATTCCGCTCCCATGATCGCTAGGTCCCCTATCCGTATCGGCTAGGTCTCTCTGCCCCCGCGACCACTTTGAATACACACACTTAATACATCCCTCGTCTTCACTACATGGGTAACCGGCACACCTACCTTTGACCCTTCGTAGCACACCTATAATATCTCAACGATATAGCCCTCAACTTGATGCTACTAATCATCAAGAGATAGCTCGGTCTCACTACATCCTTTCGACACAGTCTGACGACGAGAATACCCCGTTCAGTCCGCCTTCTCCACCATGTTAGATACATCGATTCCCGATATCGGTTCTGTGAGAGGTTTCCTCTGGCTCTGTGCTGTTGTGCCCTTGCTGGTTCGTTCTTCACTGTTCGGCGCTTCCTCTTTGCCACTTTGGCAGCTGCGAAGCATATCGAGAAGACTGAGCTAATAGTAAATATTATACATACCTCAGGTCGCTGGAAATGTGTTCTACAACGTATATCTCCATCCTTTACGCAATGTTCCCGGCCCCTTCTGGGGTAGGGCTAGCGAGATCCCTTCGTGGTATTACACGTTGCATGGCAAGCGCCATATCTGGCTGTGGCAATTGTTCCAGATCTACGGTGCGAGGGTTCGTGTCGCTCCTAACCTCGTACTCTTCATGCATCCAGAGGCCCATGCGGCTATTTATGGTATGAAGTCCAATGTTCGACGGAGCACATTCTATATAGGATTGACGAAGAACATTCGGGAGAAAACGACCGTGAACACCATAGACCCTGCGGAACACGCCAAGAGGCGCAAGATGCTTAACACTTGCTTCACTGATAACTCGGTGAATACTGTCTCGGCTTTTATAAGTCAGCATATCGACCGTTGGCACCAGATTATGTTGGATAAGCATGATAAAACGACCGAGTGGTCTACCTCCGTGGACCTTGGTGAGCAGGTGGATCATCTTGTATTTGATATCATGGGTGATATTTGCTTTGGGAGATCATTTAACATCAAGGAGCCTGGTGACAACCCGTTGAGGGAGGTACCGCATAACATTACCCATTACCTTAAATTCTACTATTCGGTAGGCAGGGGTGGGGGGGGGGGGGGGGGGGGGGGGGGGGGGGGGGGGGGGGGGGGGGGGGG
>MU392184.1:119283-153283 GCA_022578495.1 Nemania sp. NC0429 | reverse complement strand
ATTTTTTGGCAACAAATTCGACTATA
Source organism: Nemania sp. NC0429 (assembly GCA_022578495.1). Lineage (NCBI taxonomy): Eukaryota > Fungi > Ascomycota > Sordariomycetes > Xylariales > Xylariaceae > Nemania > Nemania sp. NC0429. Next base: position 153,257 of record MU392184.1, on the reverse strand, counting down.
GGCGGCTCTATTCGGCTCTCCCTTCGCCCCCTTCGGGTTTTTATTAATTAAAACAACACCCCCTACAACCCCCCCCCCCCCCCCCCGGTAAGAAAAGCTATTACTCATGTTGCTGAGAGCTAATTTACTTCTCTCTCGCAGTGGTACGCATGGGCGCCACGTGAGAGCGTTCACTGGATAGTACCGGCGATAGGCGGCCTGTGGGTAGGCTGGGGTACGCTGACGGGGTTTCTCTCCGTCATAGCGTACATCGTCGACGTCTACGGCAGCGCCAACTCGGCATCCGTCGTGGCGGCTAACGGACTGCTGCGGTTTCTCCTGGGAGCCGCTTTCCCGCAATTCATCATCCAGCTCTACCAGTCTAGGATCGGGATCCACTGGACCGGAAGCATCTTCGGCTTCCTCAGTCTTGCGCTGGTTCCCGTGCCGTGGTTCTTCTTCTACAGAGGTCGGCATCTGAGACGTAAAAGCCATTACCCGACGAATAGTGACTAATTAATTAGGTCCTGAGCTTGACGGGCGAGATAACCCGGCGCCCCTGAACCCCTCCTATGCCCTGGCTATCGCTCAAGGGACGATGTGTTAGAATTAAGGATTACTCTTGATACTTTTACTTTTAACAAGGGGCTTGTGACTGTCACGTTAAAACAACTAGCCTTTTTTGTACCGCACAGTAACGGCTCTTGTATTCGCAATGTGATTTTGCTGTATGTAATTTACTAAGTCTATCCTTGGGCGTCCGCCGTTAGTCCCTGTACGCTATCCCCCCGCGTTGCCAGTGTAATAGTGTCAAGGTCAAGTGCGTCCCACTTGCGGTAAACCTTACGGGGCCTAGAGAAGAATGAGACTTGGCCTGGTTGTCCGTACCTCGCGGCATTGCTAGGTCTTTCTGATGACAACCCAGTCCACGACCGCAAGGTGGTTTTCACCTTGGCGATCCACTGTGCACCAGCGAAGGCTTGCGGAACAGCTGGGCCTGCAAAGATAAGAAGCATGCAGGTCATCTCTGCAATGAGCCACAGTGATAATGGTGAGACAGAGTAGGCTATGTCGTCTGAGAGGAAATAGAAGACGGTGTATACGAGTCGCGCTATGGCTGAAGAACAAGCACTTGGGAGAATCGTCTGTCAGCTCACCAGATGGGATGCAATGTACAATCAGGTGGGATACTTACAGAATACCAATTGCGAACACCGAGGAAACTCCAATCTTCTTCTTTCGCGACATGTGAAGAGACCAGATGGTCTTTTGAGGAAGAATGAAGGTGACGAGGTCGAGAAACACATTGATTGCGGCGCCGGCCACGGGAATGGCTTTGAAGTCCAGGCACTTGGAACCGGGAATCGTTTTGTTCCATATTCTCTCATAGGGGAAGCACGCCAAGTTCTCCAAGAAGAACGAGATACCATAGAACAGTACGGTTATGACGATGACGACATGACACGTCCACCAAAACATATTTCGGGTGCCGTAGGGGACGAAGATACGGCTCCACTCCCTGAGGATCGAGGCCTTCATGATCAGCATCGTGACTGCATATAGATTAGAGTTGAGGTGGACGATCTGGAGCGGAATAGCAAGTTAGTGGAAGGTCTCGGCATCGCGGAGGGCTGTAGGGCTCACGTAGAGGAGTGTCCAGAAGTCTCTCAGTCGAATATCCCACTGATGGACGAAAAACCCGATAATATCGAGGGCCCAATAGGTGACGTAGATGTATCCGACAAAGAGGCCCTGGCGAATTAGGTCAGACGGGGGAAAAACATGCTGAGTTTAGTTCGCATGGTAAGGAGAAGCACCTACGAATGCGGCGACCATTAAGTCTACGGTGAGTCAAGAGAGGTCAGTTGGCAAATGGCTAGCGGAGGCTATTCTCAAGGCAATAACGTACAATCCTCTAAGAACAGCTTTCTTGTCCGAATGAATTTGGCATAGAAACGGACAAGGACAGCGAGAGATGATGCGACCAGGCAGATGGTTACAACAGCGTAGGCTAGGGCATCTCCATTGGGAGGGTTCTCGAAGTTAGGCTCCGAGATGCCCGGCGGCGGTGAGAGCGCAGGGCGAGCCTGTATCTCGTCCTGTTCCGCTTTTGGTAGATAGTGTACGAAGCTGAGGTCCATAGCTTCTGTGTGCTTTTCCGGTTTATTGGGAAATGGAGACTATGGAGCAAGCCTCGACCACCGAGGCCGCGGATGACGCCCGGATATAAACCATCGTCCAGAATCGGATCAGACCGCCCCCAAGAGATTCAGGCCGTTGCCTCCTATTATAGATACCAGAGTGGTCTATAAACATGAGTCAGCATCATGCAGGTTAGTACTAAATATATCTGACAGTTCTGTGGCGCTGAACAGACAAGCCGATTCGCTCGCATCATCGCTACTTAATTAGCATTCAAAGTCATGAGCAGACGACTTGCGAATCTGTGTTAACCGGATTAGCATTGAGCAGTGACAATCTATGAATGATTGGCCAGAGCATGGGCTCTGCAGTGGCTAACACCTGACATGCATAATCAAAATACGATGTATCTCTATGTACGGCGCCGTATATGTCAGACGGCAGAAGCACGTCGATTTTTATTTATCCTGTTCCTGAGCAGCACCCTCGATGTTTCTGAGGTGGCGGCTGCCGGTGTTTTCCCTACAGTGAGCGGCGCCAACCCCATGGTCACTGTTATTGCTGGAGCCAACCAGACTTCGAAAGGGATCGTAGCGTGTCAGAATGTTTTCGATAATAGACCGCACTGTTTACATAAACAGCCTGATTGTAGGTTTAGGGCGGATAACACGTCGCGACCGGACATATTGGACAATTTTGGGCTAGCAGATCTCAGAGCCCTAGCTCACGAAATAGGGGTACAGGTTGACGATATGTCTGACATCGTACTATCGGGGGAAACAATATGCAGTCCCTGGCGCATTTGGCAGGATCTCGATGAAGAGGCAAACAATAAAACAACGATAAATACAAAAGGTCGGGGCCACAATCGAGGAGCGGGTTTAGCCTGATGAGTAAGGGGCCATCAGACCAAACCTTCTTCTTAATCGTGGCCTCGACCTTGGCTTCAAGTCCATACATCCTCTTGTGTCCCGATTGCCGTTATGTGGCATCGTTTCTCCGCCGTCTCGGGAGCGAGAATCGAGTAATTATGTCTTTTCAAGTACCTACCTACGTAATGACACCTATGTTTGCCCCGGCCGTCCCTCTTCACGATATCTTCTTCACCTGGCGTCCGCGCACGAAAACCCTCTTGATATTGCGATCATCGCCCGTCATGACGAACTTATCGAAGATGGTCCTCGTCGAATCCTCGTCCTCAAGCATAGTCATGACCCCGCCGTTCGCGGCGTCGACGAGGAGCGCGTCGAATTCCTTCCCGACGGCGAAGTTGCCGATCTTGTCGTCCAGGCAGCACACGCGCGCGCCGCCGAGCGTGGCGAGGTAAAACGTCTCGTCGATCGACAGCCCCTTGTCCTTCCCCCCGCTCAGCACCTCCCGCGCGTTGGACGCCACGAGCGCCTGGCGCATGGCGTCCAGGATGCTGCTCGAGAACCCGCCCCCGCTGTCCGTGCCCAGGCCGACCTTGATGTCGCGCCGCAGGAACTCGCGCACCGGCGCGGCCATGAAGCCGCCGCCGACGGTCATGTTGGAGATCGGGCAGTGCGCGACGCCGCAGCCGAGGTCCCTGAGCCGGTCGAGCTCGTACTCGGACACGTAGCAGCAGTGCGCGAGGATGGAGCGCTCGGTGAGCAGGCCGAAGTGGTCGTATAAGTCCGCCTCGTTGTTGAATGCCGGGAACAGCGTCTTCGTGAACGACATCTCCTGCTCGGCCTCGTTGAAGTGCGTCTGGATGGGCAGGTCCGGGTTCGACCGTGCGATGTCCCCCAGCCCGGCGAGCAGGGCGTCGTCGCAGGTGATGGCGAAGCGAGGCGTGAGGACGTGCTTGACGAGCCTGCCGTCCGGATCGATCCTCCTCACGTGCGCGATGCAGTCCCGCGTATCGCTCAGCGAGGACTCGACCGTTGCATCGCGGTAGTAGTCGGGCGCGTTGCGGTTCATGTTGCACTTCCCGACGAAGGCCCGCTGTCCCTTCTCGAGGCAGAGGTCGGCGAGGATCTTGGTGGCCTCGGCGTGCATGGAGCCGTAGTACGACGCCGTCGTGATTCCCTGCTGGAGGAAGCCGTCGACGCAGCTGGCGTAGATGCGCCGCGCGTACTCCGGGTCCCGGAAGCGAGCCTCGTTCGGAAAGGTGACGTTGTCCAGCCAGTCTAGGATGTGCATGCTCTGGCCGAGACCGCGCTGCGCCCATTGCGGCGCATGGTTGTGCGTGTCTACGAAGCCCGGGACGACGAATTGCCCCCGCTGGAGATGGTGAATCTCACATTGAAGCTCGGAGATACCCAACGAGGCCAGCTCTTGCTGAACAGACTCTTTTGAGACCGATTTGGTTAGGCTAGATATGACGCCATCCGGTGTGACAACCACCAGGCAGTTTTCTATTATCTCTAACTGATCGGGGCCCAGGCAATGAATGAAGGTGCCGTGGAAGACTAGGTTTTGGGCCATCGGGGATTAACTCATTGTTGATGATGAATGGTGATCATTGGTGATCATCCATGTCAACAAATCGAGCCCCTCATCCGCCCTATCACCCAATAGCCGCCGCCAGCTGCACGGAGTCATATCACAGCTGTCAGGTATTAAGGAGTTGTACGCCAATTAATTCCAGGATGAGGGAGGTAATCAATTATCCCACCCGTTATTGAGGTCTTGAGTAATTGAAGGGGGTCGGTCCTATTTTAAGTCGAGATAGGATACTACCTAGGTCGCAACCTACATTACACTGGATATGCTCAGTGACTACTTACTTAAGTCTAGTGACTTAGGAAGAAGCAAAATACTGCACATCACGGAGCTACACTAACTCGTAACGCCAAAGTTCCACAGCCCCCGGCTACTTGTGAGCCCCCCATTTCCCTCAGACATCCTTCTCGCTAATCTCCTTCTTTTCAATGTGCTCGCCATTCAGGCCCACAGCCTTCTCGACAGCGTGGACGGCCTGGTCTGCGTAGGCCTTATCTTCAAACACTATTTCCGGAGGAAAAGGAGGGAGGAGAGAAATTCGTTAGTCAAATTTATATAACAAGATCGCGGGGTGAAGGGTGAAAGTGTCAGACTTACAGAAGGCAAGCTCCTCAAGCGTGCGACCGAATGTCTCCGGGAAGACGAAGTACACGAAGGTGATCTCGTAGGCGAGGAAGACGACGTAGGAGATGAGGTAGCGCCAGCCCGAGTTCTGCAGTCCGATGGGGTTGACGAAGGTGGTGAAGAAGCTCGACAGCTTGCCCCATAGCTGGAAGTAGGCGATACCGCGGGATCGCTCCGCGTACGGCCAGAGCTCGACGAGGTAAGCTGTTGAGAACACCCCAATATGTCAGCGAATGATAAGATACGAGAGAGGTCTCATGTCTTGCTTACTGTAGGTGAGCGCGTTATAGCCCAGGTTGTAGCACGGGCTGTAGGCGAAGATGAAGAAGAGCACGGCGCCACCGGCGGCACTGTTCAGGGTGCCCGAGTTCTTGCCGTCGATGGCGTACTTCATGCTAATAGTCCAGCTGATGTATACGACGATCAAACTGCATGTGCACGCCAGATACATGACGCGACGTCGGAACCGCGTGACGAGAGCAGCTGCGATCGATCCGCTCACCAAACCCCATGCGGCGATCTTGAAACGGTAATTAGCAAGTCGAGATTCATTCAGCTGGCCAGACGGGTATAAGTGGGAAGATAAAAAAAAGGTGAGTCCTTACGGCTACGTTGATCTTCTGCTTGAATACGGGGTCGGTCTGTCCGATGGCCTCGAGAATATCGCCCAGGTAGTATGAGATGACTAGAGAGAAGTCGAAGTGTCAGTTTCCTCATTTAAAACGAGCGCAAAGAGAAGAAGATGGGACTGAGCCGAGGAGGTAGAATGACCCAAGATCGGAGTTTAGGCAGACATACGTGTGTTTCCGGACCACTGAGTAAACAGCCCCAACATGGTGCTGATAAGCAGACGGCGTCGGTTGCCGCTCGTGCGAACAAGATCCATCATGGACTTCTCAGAATGCTCCAGCTCGATGGTGATTGTCGTCTGCAGCTGGGCAAACTCGGCCTTGACGAACTCGGACTCGCGGTCTCCTTCGGCGTGGTACTTGGCGAGGATTCCATATGCCTCGTCATGTCGCTCCTTGGTGATGAGCCATCGAGGCGATTCCGGGATCAGGAAGATTAAGGCCACTTGGACGAGCGATGGGACCATCTGCAACCAGGACGGGATGCGCCAGGCGTAGTCGTTGGGGATGTTGTTGGTGCCAAAGGTGATGCCCGCTGCTAGTAGCTGACCGACGAAATACGAGACGTTGAAGAGCGAGGTGAGGACCGGGCGTTCCTTAGGATAAGACAGCTCGCCAATGAGCGACGAGGCCGAGACGATGCACGTGGGTAGACCGAAACCCAAGATTATACGGGCGACGATATATTGACCGACTGTGTCACTCTTTTATCAGCTATCTCGTTCCCATAATTATCATAAGAAGGCGCCACGAGTCTGATCCTTGTCACTTACTATGAACAGAAAGACCCTGGATGAGAGCACCGATGACCATGATCACTGAACCGCCGAAGATAGACCAACGTCGACCAAATTTGTCATTTATAATACCGATAAAAGGCAGAGATATAATAGAGCCCAAAGAGTAAGAAGCCGCGATGATGCCCTTGACGGCACCCTGGGGGTTGTCGAAATCTGTCCGTCAGTCAGTCAGCGACAAATATTCATACCATTCTCATCAATCCATGTATCCCCAGCGTAGGCATCCCATGAACGTGGGCAGACAAAACTCACAATTGATCCATGAGGGGACGAGTTGGAGAGCATTGATGAGTTGCGAGTCGAAACCGGACGTCAATTCGATGCCCATGCACGCGGGGAAGAGAAGCAGATACAACAGCCGCAGGTTGGGCTTGCGGTACCACGGCACCTTGTCCTCGTTGGCGAGACGGGTCAGGATGGGATCGGCCTCACCCGTCTGGGCCTTCTCTGCGGTTTTGAAAGCGACCATCTTCACTTCACCTCTTTGCTCTGGTGCGCAGCAGAGGACTGGAGGAAAGAAGCCTTTCGGGTTCAACTTTCTGTCTGTCCCTACGAACAAGGAGGCAGACGTCGATCGATCAGGGTAAGGGGCCTCGGCTAACGACACGCGAGCTACTCGGAACAAAAGCAGAGCATATTCTATGCAGGTGATCGATACCACCCTCCTCTTATATATCCCCCCCAGGCTCTAGGTAGGCAGATCTTCCCAGCAACAGCAGCAGCAACTCCTTACATGACCCCGGTCTCCGTATTTACGCCCCCTCCACCAAGGCCAAGCTTGACCTGGCGCGGAATATGGGGTCGAGAAGAGAGCTTACGGGGGGGCGCTCGACAAAGTTACTCCACGAAATAGCTTCTCCCTATCAAGCTGGAGAGGTCGAGATATATATGCCAAGCATTATATGCGGTACTTCTGCATGCACGTTGGCGCAAGGTGGGGGGTAGTAGTACCGTAGGTTAGGCAGGTAAGCGGTTGGCACGGTAAAGTGCCATCATTACTACCCGATCTGCCGACCTACACTACCTTAGTCCTGGATAGATTACACTGTTTTCGTTAAGTGAGGAAGAACCGACGATCCCCAAAATTCCCCAGGAAAAGCGGAAAAGGCGGGGGAGAGAGAGTTACACCCCCATTGGATTACATTTCGACGGCGCCAACGACGACGACACTAGGGTCTCCCTAAATCTACGCTATCTCGAAGACGTAACACGGAGCGAGACGGTCTCTGGTTCAAGCAAGTGCAGATCTATTTATTGTATGTATGTATCACAGTATGTATGTATCTGGGTAGGGTTAAGCAGGTCGCGGCCTAATACCTACTTCAGACGAACATGCGTGAGATGGGTAGCGTAGTGTATACGAATTGGGTTTGCAGAACAGAACAGACCCGGGACCAGGCCAGGCAAGGCCCCCCTTGCACTCTTGTTCGGCGAGGCTTTCCGGGTCCAGCAGCGCGCACGACCGCCCTCAGGCCAATGGGACACGACGCGTCCGACGTCCTAGCCTAGACCAGGGCGGGCGCCAAGGCGGAGACGAGGCCTTCATCGCCGACGACAGGTCCCACCGCAGAGCGAAATCTGACCAGACGACTGGTGATGATTGTGCATGTCAGCGGTGTGCCGTTCGCCAAGTCGGAGGATTCTGCACGTGCCGCCTTTCCCCCAGATTCTCACGCGGGGCAAAGGCAATAAAAGAGAGAGGATGAGAGAGGAGTGGGAGAGGGAGAAGGAGAGAGAGGGAGGAAGAGAGGAGGGGGAAATAATTTTGCCGTGGGAAGATAAGAAAAGGTGTGTGTGTAGGTATGTATGTATGTGTGTTCCTTTTTCTTAATCCTTTTCAGCTCTCGAACCCTTGTTGGCTCGGCAGTGGAGGTAGAGCCTAGAGGTAGTGTACTTCGTAAGATATATCTATATGCGGCGCTGGTTTCTGGTGACAGTGGATAGTTGGTAATAATAAAGTAAAAGCGATATCCCCATATCCCCGTCTCCCCATCTTCATCGCCATCCCCAATCGGGAATCCCCGCCCAAAGAGCACGGAAAAACATCACATAATCACATAGTAGCGAGTATGTCAGCAAGCGGCCGCTATTCTATGGGCTCGCTTGGCGTGCCTAGGTAATTAGCCTTTTTGTGTTCGCCGACGCGAACTACGGCACTTCGAAGGCGATTTGATCGATTCATCATTATCTATCAGCGACGGGCGCGTCTCCACGCTCATTTGGCCGAACTGTTCTCGGGCACTACGGACGATGTGAATGATCCACCATCGTCGTATTCACTTCCCACGTGGGCATCGACGAGTCTCGCCTCTCTCGCCTTAATTCTCGTTTTGCGTTTTTTTTCTGTCCCAGAGCCTTGGTTTACGATATTAGCCATGACAGACACCCAAGGCCCCGGGTCTCCTGGATGGTTGTTCTCGGTCTCTTCGGGGAGGGGCTGATGGGGATTATCATCGTCGTTAATAACGCAGCAATTCACCCTATTGGCTTGTCTACGGGCTGTGTGGCAGCAAGCTTGGCCTGTTGCAGTTGTCACCACATCCAGGTCGGATGGGCAGACAGGCGCCCGGGTTGAGGATACCGAAGAGGCATGGATGGCGTGGAGCAGAGGGTTAGGCGAACGTTACCCTGCTCCAGCACACGTTCCCAGCGTCTTGGGACTTAATATAGAGAAAATAGGGGCTACGGAGGTGTGTCTCGAAGCGAGAACAGAATGGTCGCCGACGGCAGGGAGGGCCGTTCTCGTGCCTGGAGTTGTAACTGCGTGACGGTGCTGGCGTAGGTATATGACTCTGAAGTCTCGGCATTATTAACAAGTTCAAGCTACTTAGTTCTCCTAGAGTGAAGCCTAATCTGATGGTAGATGAGGCCGAGTTGAGTTTTCGCGGTGACGTGAACTCTGTAAAGTATGTAGTAAGTAAGTAGAGTATATCGTACAGATATCGTACAGATCTCGGCCTCCTTACGAACTACACAAGTTCCCACGCGTAAGTCACATAGGTAGACTAGGAGATGGTCAACATTCACGGCGGATATTCAGATGAACAATACACGCGCCAGCACGATTATACCAACTCCCTCTTCACCAGCATCCATCACGAGCATCAACGTCGCCCAGCTTCACCCTCTGCATTCCAACTAGCTACCTGCCTAATAGATCTCGCTGCGGTAATAAACCAACAAACTAACTCTTCCAAACCGCCTCGTCGGACCCCAGAGGCCCAGGCATGACATCCCACCCAGTCTCAAAGCCGTCGACACGCGCACTATGTCTCAAGAACCTCATCTCGCCAAACGCCGTCTCCCTCGTCTCGAACAGCGCATCGTCTTCCCCCTCCCCCTCCCCCTTCTCTTCCATCTCCTTTCCCTCTTCAAACCCAGACCGCCCCTCGAACTGCCCCAGACTCCTCAGATACCCCAAGACGCCCGCGAGCGACACGTCGACGACGTACGCGCCGACGCGGCGCCCCGCCGCCCGGTCCCGCTCCCGCCTATATAGCGCCGCGCACACGCCCGCAGCGAGGAGGTACCCGGCGCCGTGATCGAGCGCCTGGCACGGCAGCGCGCGCGCCCCTATCTGTCCCTCTCCCTCTGTCCCGTACGCGTACGCCTCCGCCTCGGCAACATTCATCCCGCCACACGTCTGCACGAGGGAATCGAACCCGCGACGTTCCTCCCAGGGGCCACCGGGCGCGAAGGCCGAGAGATTAGCGACCACGACGCCCGGGTTCGCGCGGGCGAGCGCAGCGACGTCGAAAACACCCGGGACCCGCGCCGCCAGGCTGCCGGGGCGGTACCCCTGTATCACGACGTCTGCCGTGCGCGCCAGCTTCAGCAGCGTCGCCCCGTCCCCGTCGTCTTCTTCATTGTTGTCGTGGTTGTCGTGGAGATCGAGACGGATGCTCCGCTTGCCGCGGGCGAACTCGCGGTCGAGACCGGGCAGGTCCGGCAGCCGCGGCGACGTCGCCCAGAGCACGTCGGCGCCGTGCGCCGCCAGCGTCTTGCCCGCTACCGGGGCGGCGATGACGCGGCTGAGCTCGAGCACGCGGATGCCGGATAGGCAGCGCTTGTTCCCGTTTCCGTCTCTATCTCCATCTCCGCGGCGAGGCGGCAAGGAGGCGGCGTCGGCGAGAGGGAGTTCGACAGTGCGGATATTAACAGGCATAGCAGGCTGCGCGCGCGCCTGCGGCAGGGCGTCCCACTCGGCGAAGGACCGCAGCGCGTACACGGCCAAGCCCCTCTCCTCGACGGCGACCGTCTCCAGCTCCACGGCCTTCCACGTCCGCGTGCGCTCGCTCACGGCCGCGCGGTCGACGCACGACGCCGGGAGGCCGAGCAGCGCGAGCGCGCCGGCGCGGTGGTGCGGGAACACGTCGTGGATGCGCACGTGGCCCCCGTCCGCCGTGGGGTGCAGCCCGCCGATCGGCCCCCAGCTCTCGACCGGCGGCTTTCCGGCGAGCGTGTACAGGCGTTCGCACCGGAACTCGAGCGTCGCGTGGCGGAGGGGCACCGTCACTCTCGGCGAAGAAGAGGAAGAGGAAGAAGTAGAAGAAGAAGAAGAGGCGGTGTTGCGACTACTACTAAGTGCCGAGTGAGCCACCACGGCGGCGCCGAGGGCCGAGAGCGCAATGGTGCCCTGCGCGAGATGTCCGATCTTGAAAGATGACGGGACCACCGGTCGTATCTGCCCCGGCGCCGATGCCCCCCCGTCTGCTGCGCCCCTTCCCCTCGGGAGCGAGAGGGACGAGAGCGCGGCGGGAGGCAGCTCCAGGTGCGTCCATATCTCCCTGACGATGTCGAAGGGCGTGAATGCCCTTCGGTCCACCATGACCATGATTATGATTGATGCCTCTCCCCCGAAGAAGTGAGCGAGTGAGTGAGTGGGCGTGCCTCGGCGATTCTAATCTTAACTGCGATTGATGTCGTGCCGTAAACTTTCGTAAAGCTTCCCGTAGTCTACGTCGAAACTGCCTCGTATATGACTGACTAATGAGCAGCTTGGCCTGGTGGGTAAGTAGGTAGCCTGAGTATTTCTGGCCAACAAAATAGTAGCCTTTCAAAGAAAAGCGCCCAAACCAAAGAGCTGTCCTCGATATCCGAAGCTGGGATGCTCACATGTGAAGGCGGCAGGTTGGGTTCTTAAGCTGAAACGCTCATCGTCGGTTGGCCGTAGCAAGCCGCGTCCTCCCGCTCCGGACCGGACTCTGCTGGCGGCGAAAACCGGATCTCGCCACGCAGTCGCCCGTCATAAGACGCGGGTGCACTCGCGACGCCTTAGCCATGTCTTGCGCTGGTCCCTCCGGTCTAAACTTATCGCAACTTGGGGCAAACATCAAGCATGCTTGACAGCCAGCCTACTTGTTGTGGTCCGTGGAGAGGCGACATGGAGATGCAACTATCGAGAGGCACGGAATAGTTTTCTAGGTATCACACCCAACTGTTGATACATATATACTTTCAAGTAGACAGCGAGTTGACAAGTGGAGTCTTACCCGCTACCTGACGTCTGAATATAGAGCCAGAGACGCTCTTTAATGATAATGGTGCTATAATACATGGGCTCCCTCGCTATGCAGTTATGACATGAATAAGTACAGACAGCCTACCTGGTAGGCAATGCATCGTCGCTGAATGACCAGAACCCCTTATTCTACTATCTGGGTTTCTGTATGTGCTGGCAGGCCTTCAGCCACCGCTGCTGCTCGCCGCTCCTGAGAACCTGTTAGTGACAGAGCACACGGGTCCGGATTGAGGAAGACGTACTTATCAACTCCAAGCACTCTTCCAAGCACGCCAATACACTGCGCTCGCATGCTCTCATCTTTGGATTCAAGAAATGAAAAAAAGACGTTTCTGAGATAAGTAGGATCAACTGTGGCAGGGGTTCCCTTAGACCCAGCGATGCTTCTTCTCGAGGAATCGACGGTATTCGTCCCACTACTCGAAGCGTCAGGCCCGCTGCCGACATGGAGTCTAGAATGAGCGCTCTTGAGCTCTTTGAGCTCTTTGAGCTCTTTGTTCATTCTTTCGTCCCGGTCCCGGGCTTCCTTTAGGAGTCTTTTCAGATCCGCTTTCTGCTTCTCCACGTCAAGGACCTGCTGCTCAGAGGCATCCAGAGCTGTACGGAGACCCGACACGGCGGAGCGCAGATCTTGCATCTCAGCCGCAGTCTTCCTCTCGTTCGGCTCCAATTCTTCAAGCCGTCGGACCCATTCTTTTTCCTTTGCCTCGAGTTCGCCTTTCTCGTCGGTCAGAGTCTTGATGTCGTGCTCGAGTTGACGCGTCTTGTTCCTCAGCCCTTCAATCTCACGGCTGTGGTTGCGAGCGAGGCTCGACGATTCGTCTTCGATTCGATCACGCTCTTCTGTCGCTTTCTCCAGCTGAGCCCTCATATCACGAACTTTAACGTCGGCTTGCATGTTCGTATCCGCCAGCATTCTACGCATCGTCTCCCCATCACGAGTCCTGTTGTCGAGAAGTCTTTGCGCTTCTTCCAGATCTTCTTTCAGGCTCTCAACTTGATTCTCCATCTCCTTCTGCCGCGTCTTGAGTTCCGTATTAGCGTCACGCATCGACGCGATGAGCCCTTGCGCGTTATTGTACTGTTGCGTTTTCAGGTCAAGATCTTCCTTGGCAAGATTTTTCTCTTTCTGCAACTTGGCGACTTCATCCTCCAGTTCCTTGACCTTGGGTCGTAGATTAGACTGCTGTGACTGCAATTTCTCGAGTTCCAGACCGAGCTCCGTGGATTTGGTAACCTCCGCCGCCTTCTCTGTTTCCAGTTGCTGAAGATTACGGAGTAAAGTTTGATTGTTGGTCTTCTGCTTCATATGCGATGTTTTTTCTGTCGATAGCTGCTCGCTCAGCATCTGAATCTTGGACTTGTGCTCCGAGCATAGGTCAGTACTGCGGCGTAATTGATTGCTAAGCTCTTTTTCTCGCTTCTCGCCAGCCTCTAGCTCCCCCTTCACAAGCCTAACCTCTTCCCCGATTAATTTCAGGTTATCAGAGTCTCCCCGAAGACGTGTCATTTCTGTCCGAATCTTGCCCAAGTAGTCCTTCATCTTCGTCATTTCTTTGTATCGATCTTGGGAGACTTTCTGCGCCACACCTAAGTCGGTTTTCAAGGTCTCAATATGGCTACTCATTTCCTCGAGTTGCTCGTTTGCCGCGTGTTGGCCAGCTTCCAGCTGCGCTTTGGCCTTCAAGATGTCTTCAAATAAGGAAATTTCCTGTTCCTGCTCGGAAACGCGAGAGTCGAGACTTTTCTTCTCCTCTTCCAGTTCTTTAATTCGTTTCTGGGAGTTGACATGCGCATGACCAATCTCGATAATGTTCTCGCGGAGATGCTCTATCTCTTCCGCGTAATGTTCCTTGGCCATTAATTCTTCAGATAGCCTGCCAATCCGCAAGTCCTTCTCAGCTATCACGTCCTTGAGTTCAAGGACCTCCGCCTTTAGAGCTTTAATAGGGGCAGTACCTTCAGGGGGAGAAGGCTGCGGCAGGTTTGCTGTCCCAAGGGGCGGGCGTGTCTCGGTGGCATGGCCTTTCTTCTTCTTTTTGTTCTTCTTTTTATTCGCAGAAGCCGCCATTGATGGTGTCGATGGACTGGGCATCGAATCCTCAGTTGCCTCAGTTAGCGTTGAGCATGATTCATCCTCCTCGGCCGAGACCTCAACGCTCTCCTTGGCCTCCTGAGAGCCTTCGGCTTTGATAGTCATGACGGCTGATAACTCTGACACCCGTTTAGCGAGCTGCATGCGTGCCGTCTCACCTTCCTCGATCCGGATCGACATCTTCTCGATCTCGGATTTCTTTTCCGCCAGCGAAGAAGCATAGGTTGACCGTTCTCTCTTCAGTCTCGTCTCTGTCTCGGCGAGTTGCTTCCCTTTGTACTCGAGCTCGGCTTTTATGGAGCTGAATTCGGCAGCGTGAGCGATTAGGTCGAGGCGGCCCAATCCCTGTACCTGTACGGCAACGTCGCGAGTCTCGAGGGTCGTGATATCCGGCAAATTGCTTGTGAGGTTCTTAATGGGGGGGAGCGTAGTGATACCCGATTTATCCTTGAGTGTCGCGAGCTCTGAGGTTAATGAGGCGATTTTCTCCTTGTTGAAGACGACCTCGGCTTGTAGTCTGGGGATCTCGTCGTCATAAGAGAACATGTCCTCCCCCTCATCTCCCTGTTTGGGCCTTACCCCGGGGGCGGCTTCGTCTTTCTTGATAGCTTTGAGTGCAGATATCTCGTCTCTCAGGTTGACAGACTCCTTTTCGACCTGATCTAATTTCTTCTTCATGTCATCTCTCTCGCTAGAAACACGATTCCTTTCTTGCACAGCTATGTCACTCTGCAGCTTCACCTGGCTCAGATATTCGACCAGGGCGGCCGGGTCCTTGATACTATTCAGCGGGGTATTCTCCTTCAGTGCCCGTTCGAAGGGTTCTATTCGCATGTGGGCTATCCTGTAGGAGCGAAGAAGGTCTGCCACAAAAGACAGATTAGCCACGAGCCCAAGACGGTGTGACAGGGCGGGTGTTTACCTGGGTACGACGCTTCCATTTTCTCTAGCTTCTTAAGCCTCAGTCTGATATGAGGTGGCAAGTCAGCCGTCGAAGAGGCGGAGGAGGCGGGGGAAGCAGGATCGGCGGGCACCGTCCCCGAGGATGGTGGCGTGGAGGTCGCAGGCTTGCCAGAGCCGTCACTTTCTCTCGGGGTGGAGGTCTTCTTATCAGTCGTGGATGGGGTGGGCCCCGGAGTGGCAGAGCCACTACGGGCGTCAGCATCATGGGCTTGCTTGAGAAGCTCCTCGAAGACGGCGGGATCCGGTGCGGATTGGCCCTCTTTGTCGGCAGCCTGTGCCGTCGAAGGAGGTGCGGCGGGCTCGCTGGGAGCAGCGCTGGCGGCCTTGGATTCGGTAGCCACCTTATGACGAGCCTGCTCTTCGGCCACGCTACGTTCGAAGGCATCCTTAAGTCTCTAGACGTTGGGTAGCACGAGGCGGTTTAGCGAGCGGGCCACTTGGCGTGACGGCGCAATGGCGAGGCCACGGCGAGGGTGGACGGGGCTGCTTACAGAAAACATGGTGGCTCGGTGCTCCGTCTTCCGGGCCTTGTTCGCCTTTTTCTGTGTGCGCTTCTCGTGTTTTACAACTCGTGGCCCCTCCTCTCCCTCTTCTTCTCATGCAGGCCCGTGAAACCAGTGACGCGGCTCGCCTCCATGCGCCAGGCTGAGTGGTTGTGGTGTGGTGCGGGCTCGATCTCGCAATGGACGGGAACGGCAATGTTGTTCACAATGACAACTGATATAAGCATTCGATCAGGATACCACTAGTAAGAATTCAGTAAGAATTCGGTAAGAATCTAGCAAGAACTCGGTAACGAATGCGTGGTCCAAGAAATAGATGATTGTGGTAACTGAGCGACCAACGGACTCGGCGATGGCGGAAAATTGGACGAGGATAAATAGCGTCGGGTCAAGGTAAAGGAAAGTACACTACACTACATCTAAGGTGCTGGAAGGAAGAGGCCATACATGCATGCAGGTAAGTAAGTAACCACCAAGTGATAGAAGGTGTTGGCTGTGGTAGAATGAACCGCGGCTGCTGAGAGACCGACCAGGGACGAAGAACCTCAGCTAGTGTAGGCGGGTCATAGGGGCGCGGGTTGGCCAGGTACTTTACTACCTCAGTAATGCTGGAAGTCAATTGCCTACCTAGGTACCACATGTACGCTGAAAGGGATCTAAGGCCCACTTACTTCGTCCAAATAGGTACACCCAATCAAGTTATTATCCGGGCGTTATCTGATCATTATATTGGACGCGTTTAAGATGCCTGCAGCCCGTTATTTCATCTGTTAAGTCACTAAGCTGAGTCGGCACCCAAAGAGATTAGTTCCTCTTTTTAAGGCAATAATAATAGCACATTCAGTAACTAATTTTTTGCATTTCGCGTAGGAGAACTTCGTAGGTATATAGAAGTAGGAGACCCGACTTAGAGCCATCATTACTAATTCTATGGACTCTCGACGCAACCTTGTAGCGTCACGATCTATGGGGAAGATGAATCTAGGCGTTTGAACCTAAATAGGGACCATGTGTAAATATACCACATGTGGTTTCGGTCTCACATTGAAATTCCAACTTTTTCCTTCTTCCCTCTAACCAGTGCTTCTAAGTACAAGCCACACCACACGCACCGGCGGTGTGGTGTTGGTGCAGCATTAGCAGGGGTCTAAAATATCCTTAAATGGTATAGTGCGGGTACATATGCTTGAAGTTGTCCAAACGGTCCAATCAAAATTAGCAGAACCCGGTAAGGCTCAAGTTCAGATGCCAGCATCGATACCTGACTACACTACTCCTCACTCTTCGCTGGTACGCTGCAGCTTGCGGACTTGGACATGCACGCTTGCACTACACATTTCACTCTCACTTCGCTACAACACCAAAAATCCATCACCACGCCCCCTCACTTGTTCCCTTTTACCTATTCTAGATTCCTCTATTCTCTGCATTCTCTCACTCTTTTATTTACTCTCCTACTCTATCTGATACGTCCTATACGATGCGTACTCCTCAGCTCAGTTAAAACCAGCGCTCATCCGAACAACCAGCCTACCTCCCACCATTCATCTATTTATTATTATATTTCCTCCCCCTGAATACTTCTTTTCCAGCTATCCAAGCTGCCAGCCGTCCGGAGCTGCCTTAGATACCTCATCCGCGTATCTTCTTCGGTTCTCCATCTCTCCTTCTCCCCCCGCCCTTTTCCAACTCTGCCTACACCATCCGCCATGGTCTTATAATCGAGTCCGAGCACAAGCCCTCGACGCAACTACGCCATGGTGTCCCTCTGGCCTTGGAGGGTAAGCGAGACCTGGCTCGGCCACTTCTAGCTTGACTAGGGCCGCCGCCGCCGCCGCCGCCGCCACCACCAAGAGACTCGTCACTGACCTCGTTCCTATCCGTAGGCCGGTGACTTTTCCCCCGCCGAGTTCGAGAAGACGCTCTCCACCCTCTCCAAGAAAATCACGAATACCCAGGCCCAGCTCGAGCGCGTGCGCAACAACTCCCGTCGCATCAAGCTCCTCTGGACCCTCTACCTCGCCTTCGCCTACCTCGTCTACGCCATCGTCCTGACCCTGGTGGTCGGATGGCAGAACCTGGGTCCCTGGGAATGGTCCGGTATGGCTGGGGGTCCCGTGCTGTAAGATTCCTTTTCTACTTGTTCCCTCGCCCGCCGGATAAGTCCGCCACTGACCTCGGCCCTCGTATCAGCATATATGTCATCCGAGCAACGGCAAACGCATACTTTAGCTTTCGACTCGACACTCTCGAGAAGCGCCTCAAGGATCGCCAGGCAGAGCGCGCCTCGGCTATTCAAAAACTCAAGGAGGCGACCAAGTACGACTCGACACTCGAACTGCTTGAGAAATACGGAGGATCGACCGACAGTCGCGGCAAGTTGAGAGACCAGAAGGACCCTCACCAGGAAACGTCGACTCAAGACAACGATGGGTCGAGGAAGAAGCATCGTCAAAGCATCGACTCGAGCCATCTCACCGGACGAACGCACCTCCCTCTACCGCCCACCGCCAACATCCAAAGGCCATCGACGGCTTCGGGGGTGCCTCCGAACCGGCAAGGCCAGTTTTCGGGTCCGCGCCTAGATTCGATCCCGTCCTCGCCACGATCCCAACCTATCGAAGAGTTCGCCCCCAACGCGGGCCCTCTCCCGCCAACCTACAATCAGTACGAGCGAAATTCCGGGCCCCCACATTGGTATGACCGCATCCTGGACCTCATGATGGGCGAGGACGAGACGGCACCCAAGAACCGCATTGTCTTGATATGTCAAAAATGTCGTCTTGTCAACGGCCAAGCACCCCCTGGCGTCAAGAACGTGGCCGAGCTCGGGGCTTGGAAATGTATGGGATGCGGCGCCACCAACGGCGAGATAGACGAGGGTAAGAAGATTATTCAAGAGGTCCTGGGCAGCAACACGACAACGACGGCCCGCGAGGAGAGCGGGAGCATCGACGAGAAAGACACCGATCAATCAAGTGACATGGTCAAGCTCGAACAGGAGAGCGGCGATAACACGCAGAGCGGAGCGGAGACGAGGCGTAGCATGCAAGAGTTCCGAGCAAGAAGACGCGATAAAAAGTCACAGATGGTGCCATAGTTTCAGGGGCTTTATAACAGTCGCAGCTGGTCTACAATATACATATCTATCATCATCTCACCTATTTTTCACCCTACTTGTCGAAGAGGAAATGATGGCATAGATCTATCGCCTTGATATTCACAGTCACCATGGGAAACCGCTCATTGCGTTCATTGCCCCCTTCCCTTTTCACTCGCGAATTGTCCATCGCCACCTTGTTATGACTTGGATGTGGGCAAGTTGTATACTGGAGTGGCCGAGCAGCTAGCCAGTTCTGAACATGCTACGCTCTACTCTGCTTTCTGCTCTACCCCGCCGATGAGGAAGTCATGTTTTTAAAATCTGAATGAAAAGGAGAGCGAGAAAGTGAGGATATAAATAGAAACGGGGGCCTAGATCCTCGCCTACCTACTTAACATGTGCTTAGGTTCAGCTTATAAGTACTTACATAGCACGTATAAATACTAAGATCCAAGATGTTTATTCACGGCTTTCCCAAAAGATGCAGTAGATGACGCCAGCACTTGTAGGTGAGAATTACGTCTGTAGGTCACACTTGCTGGCCGAGGAGAGGTGCTTAGGTAAGTGAGTCGTGGTGTCATTCAATCTGACTTAGACTTCTCATCGAAGCTGAGCAGATCAAAACCTCTCACGCGGGTTAACTTCATTCATCAAGACAGTACAACACGTTGTTAAAATAAATAAAAATAAAATAAAGTTTCCTATGTTCAAATAATACTACCCAGTAGCAAATTCAACAAGGAATGGAAAAGCAAATATTTGACAGGTATGGGAAATCAACGCCTCATTTGCTTTGCTCCGCTCCACTCCTTCGCCACGATAATGCCAAATCGCTAATCGATCCCGTCCAAATATGTACGTAAGTAAGTAAGTAAGTACAAATGGGTTATATCACCCCCTGCTTTAAGTTCTTAATCAAAGACTCCGGTTTCCACCTCCCTGAACTCCATGTTCTCGTGAACTTAAGTAGGTACCCAAAATACTATCCATCCTATGACGAACCGAACCCCGTGCTCGCGCCCGCGCGCTAGACCTTGCCAGCGATGAACTCCACGGCCGTCGGCGCAAGGTCGTCGTAGTCATAGTGGTAATCAGTAACGATAAGCGTCCCATCACAAACAAGGTCGCCATCATGGCACAGGATCAGCGAGCGCGAAGGATCGATACCGGGCACGAGGCCGCGGTCCTGCTCCTTGCGCGTGTCGCCGTACGTAACAGCAGCCGCGACGCGCGCGATGACCTCGGGACCCAGCCGTCGGGCCGCGGCGTGCACGAGCGCCGCGCCCTGGCTATACCCCGAGAGCACGAGCTTGGAGTCGGGACACTCCCCCGCGGCGCGCGCGACGAGCGCCATCAGGCTGCCCACGTCGACGGGGTCGCAGCCCTCGGCGCGCAGGTTATCCAGCAGCTCGGCCGGGTAGTCGAGGCCCTGGGCGGCGACGGCGCCGTCGCCGCCCAGCCGCGCCTTCAGCTGCGCGATGGTCTGCGGGCCAGGGGATATCCCTATGTTCCCGTCCTGGTAGCTGCCGCGCGCGAAGATGAAGATGACGGGGCGGCAGCCGTGCTCCAGGAACTCGTTCGCCGTCGTCCCTGTTCCCGTCGTCCCGTTCCCCGTTATCGTGGCCGTGGTCGTGGATGTGGTCGTGATCTCGGTTACGCCGGAGACCGGGCCTGAGCCTGAGCCTGCCTTGAGCCTGTCGATCATCTCCTCTGAGAGGTCGAGGGTCATGGGTGTGGCGGAGGCCAGACCGAGGAGCGCCGCGCCGGAGAGCAGTAGCGAGGCCTTCATCTTGTATTATCTATTTTATCGAGTATCTATTATCTGGTACGAGGGGGACGGCGCGGACAGGAAGGGGGGTAGATCGAGGCATGGGCTGGACAGCGACGAGCTGACCTGAGCTGCACTGGGCGTGCGCTTTATACGGCCGATATTTGGACCGGTCAAATCGATCACCCGGTTCAAATCATGGCGGCGGCGCGTGGCTTGGGGAGTACCTCTCGCAAGGCGAGACATGGCGTTCTACACATGGCGTTCTGTATATATAGATAG
Organism: Nemania sp. NC0429; assembly: GCA_022578495.1. Classification (NCBI taxonomy): domain Eukaryota; kingdom Fungi; phylum Ascomycota; class Sordariomycetes; order Xylariales; family Xylariaceae; genus Nemania; species Nemania sp. NC0429. Next base: position 132,382 of record MU392184.1, on the reverse strand, counting down.
ATATAGGACCCCATGTCTTGCCTAGCACCCACCCGTCTCGGCGCAGAAAAATGCGAAAAGCTCAGCCAGCCAGCCGCTCACTTGACGCGGGCTCGTGCACACCGAAGGGCCTCAGCCACGGGCTTCTTGACTCACCATGATTGCCCATCTCACCAAGGCTACGGGCTACAGCCTACCAGGGATGTCATTCTCGGTCTGTCTGTCCCTCGCGGTTTTCAGAGAGAGAGTGTTTTCGCGCGCGCGCGCTATTATGGAACATGTGCGTGCCTTCCTAGACAAGTATCAATCAGGTGGCCATGCCGGCGCGGCCTGGGTGTTGGGGATTTGGGGAAGCCCTTGGCGAAGGTCGGGGTTGTGGTGTGGGTGTGGGTGTGGTGTGGTTCCTGGAGGGAACTGTGAATGACTGTTGGTCAGCCAATGAGAGACGCGGGGAGTATATAGTAGGCAAGCAGGGCGTTCTAGAACGGGATTGGACATGTCCTATGAACTGAAGAGTAACAATATAAGGGATTTCCAGGAACTTGAAGAGCAGAAAATCATGACAGAAACTCGTCGAGGTGTCCTGGCTCTAGATAGTTGACTTATTCATTAGATCAATAACTCCACCATTCATTGAGTCTTCGAGGATAGCTGTTTCTCAGCGAATTTTCGGCCCCGACTCTTTGGGAATTAGGCAGGTAGGGTGGGTAGATCTCCCCGCAGGGTCGAGAGCTGTTGTTTCAGAAAGGGCAACAGATCATCTAGAGCCCACTCAGCTACAGTTCTTGGATCGCTCAGGTACACCCCCCAGATCGGGCGTCGCGATTGATGGGACAGTGGATCAACATATCGGCATACTCCCTAACCTAGATAAAAGCAATGAAGAGTGAGCAGTCCCGGAAATAATCTTAGCCCGTTGGATTCCGACGGTCGCCTTCTCTTAATGCTGCAGGCAAGATGGTGGAGGCCAGCTCCGAGAGCCGCTACACATGGAACACGCTGAATGACGACGGTCTGCAAACTTGATTAAAGTAGACCTAGAGGATTCCAGTTTCAGTGACAAAGGGGGACCTATATTCCTTTCGTGGTTTTTTCACCGCGAGTGATCGACACGCATCACAATAAAGTTCGTTTCTAACAACCCGCGTAGGTCACCTTTCTATTTTCTCCTAGCTTTCAACGGCCCATACAACATATGCATGTCAACGGCGGTGCCGCGTAAACAGCAAGAGCTGCCTTCTGCAAGCACGTTGTCTTGGCATGAGTTGAAAAAAGAGCCGAACTCCTTGCCCACGAAGTCATCACGATGACTTGTTTACGATTCCAGCTTAGCCAGTGCTTGGTCCAAGGTCTCTCCGGTCAGGCGCTGAAAAGCATCGAGGTACTTGGCACTTGTCTGGGCCCTAAAAGAAAACAAGGGTTAATATGTCACGTTCATCGAATTTTCCATCCCATCTTGAGAATAGGCAAGCGTGTCCAATATATAGAAGTAACAGCCGTGCTCAGAAGGATATGAATGGATTTCGGATACGTACTGCACATCTTCTGTCATCTAGTCATAAAGTTAGCGAATATCCCGTCGATTTCTTGCACAGGTGTGATGAAACCATACCGAAACACCCTCTTTCCCCTTGAGGCCTTGAGACGTCAACCAATCACGTAGATATTGCTCTAATGTCAGAGCGAATTAGTCCCTGCACCATAACCTCCATGGTATCGTATCGGTCTTACTGTCAAAGCTCTTCTGGTCACGCCCCGGGGCGTAGTCTGCAGCCGGCCAGAATCGCGAACTATCGGGCGTCCTGGTGGCGCATCGGCTTGTCAGCATTGCACTCTCCCATCCACTGATGCAGGCCTTGGGGAGATCACTAACAGAACCTCGTCAATCAACACGATCTCGTCTCGCTCCTCGTCGAGGCCTGTAGCGACTGTTAGAATCTGACGGGATACCCCGATTGTCCGCTAAGTTTGAGACGCACCGAATTCGAACTTGGTGTCCGCAACGATGATTCCTCTTTCAAGCTGTGCCACAAGTCAGTCAGCTAGTTTACTTTGATTATGCCCGATCCTCCATGCGCGAAGCTGACGGCAAGTTCCTCTGAAATCGGCTCAAGGACTAGAGATCTGCCGAGCATAGTCACGAGAGCCGAGTGTATGTTCGATCAAATGGCACGTACAGCATAGGCATGGGCAGCCTTGTAGATGGACAGAGCCAGGTTCTCGATTTTCTCGGCATATTTGTCGCCCACGATTTTCCGCGCTTGCTCGGGGGTTATCTGTCCCGATATCCCGGCGTTAGTCACGCATTCTCGGGAGTCCCCATCACTATCGGCCCCGACCTCGAAGCAGGCGCGGGGGCGGCACAGAACTTCGGGATACTTACGTTCTCGTCCTTCTCGCCGACGGGCGCCTTTGCTGTAGCAGCGGAAATCGATTAGCCGGCTTCTTCCGAAAACGACCTGGAGTGTCGAGACGGATTTAGATTTAGAAGAAGAGCTGCTGTTGCTATATCTATATCTATATTTAACTTACTGGACGGCGTGTAGATCGGGCCGTCTGGGAACGCCTGGCATTGCTCCAGTCCGCTCGGCTGAGACAGGCCGTGCACCGTTCCTTTCTGCTTGTACTCGGCCCAGGAGCTGCCGGTGATGTAACCGCGAACTGGAACAACGAGAAATCAGTCAAAAATGCCTGCCGGGGTGAGTTTGCGGTGGTCAGACCTATGGCCTCGATGGGAAAGACCCGATACTTGTTGACGACCATGGAGCGACCGCGGAGTCGCTGCCTCTCTTCGGGGCCTAGGTTTAGCGCGGGAGGGATGCTCAATGAGAGCAGATGGTGTTTTAGTCCGGGAACGTGACCCGGCAGAACGGTATTGAGCCAGTGGTTCGTGATGAGCGTGAGCACGACGCCCTTGCTCTGGACCCCGTTCTTCAGGATTACATCATAGGCAGAGATGCGATCCGAGGTAACGAGGAGGAGTGTGGAATCACCGGCCTCGTAGATTTCTCTGACTTTGCCCTGCAGATAGCTGGTGTCAGTGCATAGATGCTTTAGATACTCAAGAAGTCGAGGACAGGGTAAGCTGGAAATAGCCACCAACCTTAGCCACTAGGGGCAATGTCTTGAGATCAATCGACGTGACTATTGGGGTTGCCATTTCGCAGTTGATCTCGTGATTGTTTTTCACGCTTATGCGCAATAGCTGGTGAAATGGATGGATGGAGGGGTTATGGAGGGGCAGACGCGCCAAGCCCAATTTAGATAGGTAGCGGCGTACTCGAGACGTCTGATCTCCTTCTGTCGCCAAGCCCGGCCGGCCGTCTACATTAGTCTCAAGGGAAAACTAATCTGGACTACTGAGGGTAGTGGGAAGTATTGCGATGCATGTAGACGCGTTGGGAAAGATGCGTGTGTTGAGAAAGTGGACGATGCAGATAATTTTCAATAGCATTCACAATATTGCTCGGGCTTAAATTCTCGACAGTCACTTCGTATCATTCTACGTAAATAACGTATGGTAGTGAAATGAGTGTGGATTGCTCCACTCAATGGTTGAGCACAGCCCAGTATTTACGGACAGTATATGCGGACAGTATTTATAAGTACTCGAACTGTACCAATAAAGGACTATATTCGAGCACCTTACTCTTCTCATACATGACAACGGCAATAAGAGGAAGAGTAGGAATTCTACTAGAGAAATAGCCCACCTATACATGATGAAATATGTATAAGTCTAATTAATGTAACCGTTGATCTTAAAGAGCCCGGGGTTTTACTGTAGCGCCGTGTATTAAAGTACTGCTGTTACAGCTTAATATTAGTAAATAGTTACTCGATTATTTGAATTTACATATTAATTCCTACTATTGTTTTTATTTTATCCCAAAGAAGAACGTGCTACAGCTTATACGCTAATACCATACTACTTAAGCTCCTAGGTATTTCACTTTTTATTTCATAAAGTGGTTGTGTTTTATTTAGCTGTGATTAAAGGATGTGAGTTTCGGTGTGAAACAGCCTGTTGCACCCATTAAGAGTTTAGCTTCGTATGCGTAGGGTACCCCCGCACCGTTAGAGCCGCCCAGATCGTGGGGCCCAGACGGCTCGACGTCATTAACCTAAATAATACACCAGAGGACGAAACCCGTAAGCCATACCGCAGCGTCGGACGCAGAATGGTTCCGGCTACGGTAAGCAGCCCCCCGCAATACCTTTGCGATTACCAACGATCTGGTCATCTCTGAGAACTGTAGGCAACTCCCTTTCTGGAAATCCGCTCCCTACGGAAATGATGCCAATTGGCCGATACTAACGGTTAGTTAAGTTAGTACGTCCATTTTTAGCCACCAAGTTTCGAAGGGTGATAGTCAATAGATGGCAACAAATGAGAATCCAAAAGATGCTACACGGACTGATCTTAGGATAATGATGTCGCGGTTAGTTCCGTACATGTATTCGGAACGGCATGTCGAATGAGGCAATAACAGGTTACCTCGTACAGTCGACCGGAATGCATTTACAAAGTATGGTGCATGGGATTGGTTGCGGATAGAACTTCATAATAACACCAAGTCAACTCATTCTAGAGTTATTAACTAATTACCACTTGTGTCATTTATTCTTAATTTGGATAATGAATAACTTAATTATTTTAGTACTTGACCTTTCTCTCCTCTTTTTCTTCTGCTTCCCCCTTCAGCGTCGTTTGATCAGAGATATCTTAATGCGAAGGTTGTACGTTGAAGCTTAGCAATTGCCAATACCTGCCATGTCAGGTTTCTGCGTGCCACTTTTGTGTATTAGATATATTTAAAATAACATGGTATCCTTGAAGGCCAGCGCTCCGGATTAAGATACGGATACTGTACGGATTTAAGACATCCACACGTGCCTGTTGCTGCCAAGGGGAGTGCGTGCGTTTCGGCATTATCCGCAGTGCTAGCTTAGCAAAGTGCGCTAAACACAAGCGTGTGTGATGATCGATCTAAGTTAGATGCCTCTGGATCGAGGTACCACGAATTCTTGTAATTACATTGCTGGAAAACTATATCCTCAAACGGCGAGCTGGTGTCCTGCTAGTTACGGTTTTTATTTCACAGTATTTTTAGAGGATTAAAAAAAAGATAGAAATAAAAGACAGCTGTTTTTTTAAGGGAGGGGAAAGTCGCTTACTCCTCGGGCCTAGACACAGTAGACTCACTGTTTGAACATGAGTTGTAAACGTAGTCAAATGATCACGCTTCTCGTGATATGCGTGATTTGTACACATGTAGGTTAGTTCCTGAGATATGTACAATGAATAAGGTGTCATCGTTAATCTTAAACATGGCTCTGCACCAGGACCGATTGGTAAGATTTGTCTGCGACAAGCGTGGTTGATGAATCAATCTACCATGTTAAGTTACTCGATAAGAATAGATGTCTAGGGTAGGTAATGCCTAATTCTGGACATGCTGATCCTTGCTGTGTTCCGCCCGGCGGCTAGCAGGGTTGACTCGTGGGAATGTCGCTTGAATCTGAGCGGGGAGATAGCAGGTATTTGAATCGCAAGCTTATCGACCGCCTCAGCGACCTGCATCATTGCGGCACGGAATTGACTCCTAACCGAAGTGAACTGAGGGGTTCCTTTCTTCATGCTAGGTTTCGCAGTCACAGAGGAGCCTGATTCTCAGAATGCCACATTATGGTATGATGCTATTTCTTGGCAGCCGACCTGGATCTGGCCTATTATTAGAGAAAGAGCCAATATCACTATCACTCAGTCGCCTCTACAGTACACCTGCATGGCTCCGATCTCCAGCACACGCTTCTCCGCACCATCCCGCACAGGCCGGCAGCTAAGTACCGATTGCGACCATCTGCCTAACCTTGAATGGCGGCGGAATACGACAGCAAAGCAGCGGGCACCTTGTCCTCCATCTCGCAGCCGCTTCCATACTTTGGGTTGGGCTAGGCACAAAAAGATCGTCGTTGAGCTTCAGCACCCCTCATGCCCTTGTCCCTATTTATGGCAGCCTAGATAGTATCAGATAAAGCAAGCAACTGACGACATGCTAGCGTTGATAGGATTTGAATCTATTCCCTTTTATCTGTATACCCGGTGGTGCGACCACCAAACAGTCCTACTACACAGATCGCTATATGGACCATGCTAACCCGGCAGTCTCATCATGTCGTCAAATTTAGAACTCTATCACAAATACTTTTGACCAGCTGATAGATATCGTGTAAATCTAACAGAGAGAGCGCGCCAGCGTCATATTTTTACACCATACCCAGGATCAGCTCTAGCCCGCCGCCAATCTAATACGTGTCCGAATGAAGCGCTTTATCTCACGAACCATGAACGGTCCTATGCGGTTAATGCGGACCGGAAGCTGTGTCCGCCGACCAAGTAGCAAAATTGCCATCGCGATCTATATCATCAGTGCGAGCAGAAAAAGATACTTAAGCCGGAGCTAAGCCGTCCTATTGAGGACCGAATTAAGACCAGCTATTAGCAACAACATCATCAGGGCCATCAAGCTTCAGCCGCCTTATCTACTTCGATTTCAACTTTTAACGAGACCTATCAGCAAAATGACCGCCTCCCCTTCGACAGTCCGAGTCGCCATCATCGGCGGAGGCATAGCATCAGCGGCTCTGTTGCGAGGACTTCTGAGGCACTCTCACATCGCCGCCGACATATACGAATCCCAGCCTTCATTCAGAGTGGAAGGGCCAACTGTTTCCCTGACACCGGCAGCTGAAGAAATTTTACTCAAGATAGACCCTTCCTTGGACGACTGTCTCAGTCGGGCCGAAGCAGTTTACGGTGTCACCGACACCAGACTCGCGTCTGGTCCATATGCGGGACAGCCTGTTGACTGCCCATCGGTGCAGGGCCAAAAAGAGAGAATAGTCGATCCGCAGAGATTTTTAGACGAGTTACTAAGGGGGACACCGCCGCGCATGATCCACGCTAACTCCCCGATATCCGCCGTCACTGAGATGTCGCCGGGTGGCGGGGTGCTGTTAAACTTCGTGGGGGGGCAACAAAAGAAGTACGACATTGTTGTGGGCGCAGACGGCGTTCACGGCATCACGCGAGAATTCGTCCTCGGCGCTGACGACCCGGCTACCAAACCACAACATACCGGCATTTGGAGAGTTACGATCAAAGTCCCGTATCAGAAAGCGCTAGATGCGATGGGGCCCGAATTTCTCGACCCTCACAGACCCTGTCAGACATCGTGGATCGGCGAGGGGATCTATCTGCAACATGATCTCACGGGCCCCGAGAGAGATGTCCACATCACGGTATACGCTGTTCATAGTGCATATCCTTCGAGCGCGTGGGCGAGCCTGCTAACGCCGGAAGAGTTTGGCGCCGTCTTCGCCAGAATCCCGCTACCGGCCTGCCGGGGCATGGTAAACGTGAGTACCCATATCTTTACCCTCTACCGAGGTTTTCGAGCCCCCTCTGTCTGGCTTGGCACAGCGCTAATGAAGAGAGCTCGCCCTTAGTTAATAAAAAGCCTGTACACAGTGCAGATAGCTGGGATTTCTTATTTGCAGTACAAACCGGCGCGGACGTACGTGACGAGGAACGCAGCTCTGATAGACGATGCGGCTCATTCTGTGTTGGCCGTGCACGGGGTGGACACTCTGATCGGACTGGAAGAGGCCTATATACTTAGCATGCTGCTGGGTCGAGCGACGTCGAAGGCGGCCACCCCGGCGGCCCTGCAAGCATATGATCACGTTTGTCGACCAAGAGCCGAAGAAGCTGCTTCTCATACCAGGCACTGTGGGCTAGTGACCATCGGAAGGGATCTAGAAGTTGGCCTCGACCCTCGCCTTATGGGCCCTCGTCTCGAGTACTACTGGCACGTTCTCAAGAAGTCGAATATCGAGGAGCAGCAGGTAGCTGCCATAGGGCTGATGGATCAGTTATTAACGCAAACTGAGAACGCAACGTAGATATATTATATGTAGCATAATGTGCGACGGTTGAGGTTGAGCCATTGTGAACTACATATACGATCGCTCGCGTAAGATGCATGGCGCATTGAAGTAAACAAGCCCCTTGTGGCCTACAGTCTAGATTAGGGTTAGTCGTTTATTTTTCGTTGTTTTTACTTGGCTCTCTGTGTTTTTCACGTCGTTTTCTCACGACTACAATAATACACCCGCTAGCCCACAATTACTTTATTTTGACTTTATTATATTTTTTTTTTCGTGAAGTACTTATAGGTAGTCGGGAGTTATTACACTAGTCTTCTCTATTTACATGGTTGACGTATAACTAGCATCTCAACACGCCCACCATTGCCCAAGATCTAGATTATTGAATGTCATGCGAATTTGCCCAGCCACGATTCATCATGATACTTCTCATGACAGATCTTAGACTGCATCCTCATGCATTCGCACATTCTTCCCAGAATGAGTAGACCATCCGAGGGCTTGACAGTCACGCCAATAGCGAGGAAAATGATAATCAAGAGTAGAGTTGAGAGTCATGATTTGCATATCTTGCTCAAGCACACTTAAATATAATTACATTAAATATTCATCTTCCGCTGTGCGAATAACTATATCACTACGCTAATACACAATTAGAAAAGTAAAGCATCGTTACATCGGGTGCTTAGCTGGTTGCTATCGTAGTAAATCGTTCCTGGAGTGAAAATAAGTTAACTAAGTCTTTGTTTGAATGGTCTACCAGTCTTGGCAACCGAATACATGGTTACGTATGCTCAAGTTGAACTAACCCCCACATAATATACAACGAATCTAGTGGTGGTAGCTTTAAACTACCTTGGCCACGCCAGCAGTATTCCAACTTAGTTCCATATATGGGGTTTGCTATAAAATTTACGCCGTAAAAGTAATTATACTCGGAGGTCCTTCTAAATAGGGGACCTAGCGCGACGCCGAGATGCCGATTAGAGAATAGACTCTATTCCGCGGAGATCCGTCCAAATTTACTCCTCTAGGTACACTATATTAATCTGCCCAACGGGAATCTCCTCAAGATGACATAGTAGCTGCCACCAGAGCAATGGTACCCGGCTTTTCATTCGATCATGTCAGACCCCAATGGCCACTTGCCCTTTCACAGTTCTTGGTCCCTTTCTAGAAATTCGACCGCCGTTTCCCCATTCACAAGATTGTCCAATCAAGAGCAATGGTAACCGAGTGCGCATGACTAGACATGGAAGCAGCTCGAGTTTGACGAGACGGTGCTGAATCGGCGCAAGTTAGACTCCGGCAATTCGTGCAGTGCCCTGGCCAGCGTTGTCAGCAATATTGTGAATCGTACGACTACATTTTCCACGGCACCCATTGGTCCGGAGCCTGGAAAGGGGCGAGCGCGCAGAGCATGGATTGCGCGTGGCGGACGAAAGTCGTGTGAACCGGGTCACCTTGAAGGAGAAAGAAAAGATGCAATAGGTGAGGTGAAAGATACATAGTAGTGTTCGCTATATGAAAGTTGAACGGCATGACATAAAACTTCATCGTCGGTACCCCGGCTATACTACTATATAATGCTGCTGGCAACATAAACCATGGACCATTAACTAGCTCAATTAAAGATTTTATAAACTTCCCAGTTTATATGACATCACTATGAAGTAACTACACCAAACATTATAATCAATCTGCGTGCTTAAATATACAGGTATTTTGTTAGGCTTTTTTTTTCTCATGCATTTATTCCGAAGTGATACGGACTTAGCCTCCATTTAAAAGCTCCATCCCACTTCGGGTTAATCAAGCGAAGTTCATATCAAGATACGACGGATATGAATAACGTCATACGAGATGACTTCAGGGCTGTCCGGAAACTATTGCAGACAAGATTCGCAGTCTGCAGATGGATCTCATAGCGAAACTGGTTCCAAGGTAATTATCCCACCGTCATTTTCCACTTACTTATATTCACAACTAAAAGAATAACTAGGAACCCCTGAGATTTTTACCACATCCCACAGATTTCAGTTGACAATGTTTGTATATCCGTTCCGTGAGCGTGTAATGTTAAATTTAAGAGACATCGCATAGCATCTGGGGTAGAACTTCTGCGCTACTGATAAATCATAAGACAGACCTTAACATTATATCGGTCTGGAATCAAGCTCAGATAGTGCTATTATACGATGACACCGGCACGAAACCATTTGCCAGAGAGGCAAAGCGATAGTATCAACAAAACATGATTGAACACCGCTTCAGGTAGGGAGTATATGCCATTGGAATATCTCGGTTCAGGTTTACATTCTTCCATAGTTAATGAGACCGCACAGAAATTAAAAACTGCTGGCTCGCCCAAAATTCCACTTCCGAGGATCCTCCAAGTTCAAGATCATCACTTTACCGCCTTAACTCCCAATTTCAACCCTTTATTTCACTCCAGCAATTCAATGTCGCCCCGCATCGATTCCACGGATTCCAAAGGCCACTAAAGGCATTCTGATAATGGATTCTAGTAAACAGTCTGTAGCAATTGAAGCATGCAGCCGCAACAGCGTCACGCGTGAGAAGTAGTTAAACATCTTTACTGCGGGTAAGTCGAATCGTATTCCCGAGGATAGGTTGAAATCGGCTTCGGTGTTTCGTTCCATTTCCTGTCAAACAATCATGACATCCTGTGCTACAGAATCGTCCCATGCCTCCCCGTACATAATGCCATGAACATAGCTTGGTCCTATCAGCCTATATTCGCTCTCAGAATGCATTGGTCGAACGACGAAGGGGACGTTTCCCCCTTGGAAAAGCGAGATCTGGTCGCCTAAAGCGCTGTGGCTGGGAGCGACGACTAGATATCCTTTTCGTGTCCTTGCCAAGCGCCGGTAGAGCGTCTTTTTGCTAGCATCCAAATAGCCTCTAGGAACGCCATGGCAAAAGATAGTAATCAATCCCATAGCAGCAACAATGGTCTTGTAGATCTGGCTATTCGGACCGAAATACCTTAGAAAGTTCACAGCCCTGGGCGCGCGAAGCATCTTGTACAGGTGTCTATAGCCAGCCAATGCTTCTTCCGACCGCTCTATCTTTCCAGCACACAAAGTTATAGCGAAGGCGGTCTCCGGGTCCTCACCTGTGGGGTATGTTGAATACCTTCGAGAGAACGCTAACTTTTCCCACATAACTAACCTATCGTGGTGCTCTCCTACGCCACATAAGAAACGTTTGAAGTAACCTATGTACGTACTGATGGAATTTATGTCGTCCATGCCGATGTAGTCAAACTCTGCTGTTGTCCTAATATCTTCCAGCGCTATAATGGTGTCGAACATGTAACCCGAGAGTTTCAAGGCGTCACCATGCACCTTGCCCTCCGGGTCCCACCGACTCGAGCCTGACGCCTGGAACTGTTTGTATCTCGAATCTCCCCTCTCCCCACTGCGCAGTATCGAAGAAGGACTTGGAGACCTCATAGAATTCCAATCGGCAATCCATGATGGCATAATCAATTTAGATCCTGGATTATAATCCGTGATGAGCACATCCAGATTTCTCGTATACGACATAATGGCCAACGTTACACGCTTGTATGACTCTTCGACGGAAATGGTATAATTGGATGTAAGTCCTTCTGTTCGTGCTTCTGCTGGATCAATGAGACCGACAACAGAATACACTTTGTCTCTCGGGTCGGTTGCGTCTAGTTGCCGAACGTCCCAAAGCAGCTGGAGCAAATCGATATGTTCCTCTTGGCCGTCGCGATTCATTCCAAGCTTCTTTTGCCGTAGTCCTCTTATGAGATCTAGGTTACTGGTGGAAACCCTCTCAGGTTCACCAGTTGTACCACGGCGAAGGAGAACGATTAACCTGAATCCCCAATAGAAGAAATCCCAGTCGAGGGAACTCGTGCCACATAGCACAATTGCTTCTCTTGCAAGAGCAGCTTCTTGCACAACCCAACAGCGACTGAACCAAGGCCGACTCACCAATCGCATGCAGGCTGCCAACTCTTCTCTAGTTATATCTTGCACCGCTTCTTCTTCCTCTTGTATTGTTTCCCCCAAAACAGCCGATTCTTCGACTCGACCGTCGCAGTTCTCTATGCTCGTACTCCCTAGAGACTGATCAGGTCGGCTTTTGATCGTTGATTTCCGGCGCTTTGCCTCCTTCAGTTTCTCTTTCATAATTTCCATTATGTCAGGTCGGCTAGGGTCGACATCACCGAAAGTAAAAGAGTCCTCAGATAACAAGTCCCACCAGATCGCTACTGTCCGCTCGCAGAGAGGAAGGACGAGTTTGCTATCCTCGCTATCGTCTCCCAGCCAGATCAACACTTTGCATGCGATCTGGTATATGCGCCGCATGAGATTCACTTGGTAGGCGCGCTCAGCGAGGTTTTCTTGGTTGATGCAAATGGCGTCGATCCACAAAACCCTATCACCTTGACTTTGGCGAAGATGGCGGAGAGCGGATTCCAGGTTCTTCGTGACAGGGAATGGCTTGTCGTCGCAGAAAATAAGGCCCAGGTCCGATGCATCGCCCCAGCAATAGGATAACGCCTCATATGTTGGAGGGTTCACCAAGCTGACAGTCGAGAGACTGACATTGATAGGGTCTGTGAATGATTCGCTTGCCGTCAAAGAAAGGATACGAATATGATCAACACCCTGAATGCTTTCAATATCGTCATACTTATACTTGATACTCTTCGAGAACTGGTACAGCTTGTCGTAGTCGAACTCAAACATATTGCCTTCCACAAGCCAGATCAAAAGACGATAAGACAGCCCGAGTGAGAGATGGATGAAGCGTGTATGAATGAATCTCATTTATGGCTATCATTCCTTGATCTACTCTTATTACCCTGTTGGTTGCATGACTGGATCAGCTGAGTGGCGGAAGCTGAAAGCTGACAACAGGAGGGGTGAACTAAAAGTGAGCTTATGATATAGTACACTTTAGTACCTACAATCCTTCAGAATGCCATTTTCCCGTGAAGGAGAGATATTACAGGGCCTTTGAAAGGTTTTTCTTTTTTTTTTTTTGGGGGGGGGGGGGGGGGGGGGGGGGGTGAACACGGAATAAAAAAAAAAAAAAAATATAAAAAAAAAATTTATAAAATAAAAAAAATTATTAAAAAAAAAAAAATAAAATAAATAAA
>MU392184.1:82990-116927 GCA_022578495.1 Nemania sp. NC0429 | reverse complement strand
TTTGTGAAAAGGGACAAGTCATTCTGAACATTTTTTTTAATTAAGCGTTTCCCCCCCCCCCCCCCCCCTCCCCCTCCCCCCCTTTTGGTAGAGAACAGGGGAGGGATCAGACCTTAAAGGACCAAAGAGAATTATCGCTGAATAGATAATCACATTGGTCGCACCTGAAGAGCTCTGGTTTATTATTTACTCCCAACGGTTCATTCAGAATTCCCGGGACATGTGTGCGTTCTGGGACTCCGTCTAGTAGGATCCGTTGGCTTACAGAAGTGGTAAGTCTACAGATCAGTACTAGAATGGAGGATGGATTGGGAAGGGGAAAGACTCTCCTGGTACTATGTACTTATAGGTGGGGGATACAGTGTAAGGTACATAGTTCTCTGAGTTTCCATCCCACACTAGCCCTTTCGCCTGCAGTATCGCAACCTTTGTTAACCCTTTTTATTTGGTAGCCACACATGAACTGGCAAATATGTCAAGTCTATGTCGCCGTTGCGCTTCCCCCCTGGCGTGCCCAGAGACCGAATCTGATGATAGACCAATAGAGGGCGATTGGAAAGCTCACACAGCGATTGGCCTTGCAAAATTATTAGATTTTAGGTACGTCACTTGACTTCTATATTATCGCTGAATACTAGATTAAAACAAAAACTTTTCTAACGTGTAAACAATAAGGGTCTGTCGTCTCGGGATCGCAAAGGAAAATACCAGGTAATTAGAAGATGCGCTGAATCTGGGCGACACCTCCGTGTCCGCCCTCGAAGCTCAGCATCTTTATATCCTGAGCCTCTTCGCAGAGGGCGACTCATCGTCCTCGCTCTCGCCGTCTTCCTCGACATCGGATAACGTCCGCTTACGCGACGTTCCCTGGCTGAGGTCCATCGCGCCACCTTCCCCCTCCACTCCTGCCGCCGTGAGGGACAGGCCCGGGATCTGGGACGACAGCTCGTAGTCTCCCATCGGCGCATCCGGAGCATTTTGTGCGTTAGATTCAGCGTCGGACAGTTGATATTCGCCGGAGTCGACGGCGACAGCATCGCCCGTGGTGACGATGGCGACTTCCTCCTCCTCTTCATTCATCGCCTCCTCCATCGCCTCCTCCTCCACCGCCTCCACCGTCTCCGGCTCCGCCTCGGTAATAGTCAGGAGAGGCACCTCTGTATCAACTCCAACGTCCAGCGGCAGAGGGGACGGCCACTTCTGCTCGATGGAAATAGGCGATGCCGGCGAGAAATTCTCCTCCTGCAGCTGCCCCTGCAACTGCCCCTGCTCCTCCTCCTGCGTACCCTCAGGCGGAAAAAACGTAGCTGATATGGGCGACATATCATCGTCGTAATCTTCCTCCTCCTGTTGCACTCGCGCCGCCCGGAAACGCGGTGGGCTAGGCGGCGGGGGGTGAAATGATGGCGAATCGGGTCGCGGGCCATGCGAAGGTGAGTCTGGCCGCGGGTCTGAATCCAACACTTCATGAGGAGGCATATGAACCGGCACGGTAAAGGTATGGGTCGGTGTCTGGAACACCTCCCACTTCTCATCCTGTTGAAAGAATGAATCATCCGCCACGTGGCTCAGATTGCTAAAGTAATAATTGGAGTCCTCGCTCGGGACATCCAGTGCCATCCTGACTTGAAAACCAGACATCTCGATGGTCTGGTGGGCGCAAGCGGACATGAGATTTTGGCGGTATGCATCGAAGTTGTAGTGTTCTTCGAAAGGCGCCCAAAGGAAGCCGCTGTCGTTGTCACCCCGTTCCCTCCGCCACTGGAGCACCTTGAGACGTCGCAAGAACTCACGCGAAATCGCGTAAGCCACTAGCCCGGTCTTCCAGCGTTCGTTCGCAGCGATCTCCGGGACGGCGATATCGCGAACGGCAACTTTTGTCGGCAACTGAATACACCCTTGAGCGAGAATCGAGGTAAGCCGGCGTTTGATAGACTCGTGACGCGACTCTCGATCGTTAGGCTGGGGGTCGACAATCGCGAAATCGGTGACTTCCCGGTCGAGGTATTCGTAAGGACCCAGATCCTCGTCGAAGCCTGCCGGCGGTACTCTTGCTTCTGACTTCGGGTTCATCCTAGCGATTACCGTAACCCAGTGACCGTCAATCTCAACAGGGAGAAGAAGAAACTCCCGTGTTCTCATCTGGCTGAATATGTAATGAAGGCTGAATCCTGACTCGCTGTTGAGCCACCGCTTGCCTAGTTTCTGTATAGTTTCTTGGAAAGCAGGGGTTTCCTGTGGAAACAGATCAATATGATCGACTGCCGGGGTAGACACAATCTTATCGCCAGAAAGCTGTCTCTGCTCCCAGAATATTCCGTTCCGAAGCGATAAGGATTCAATCGGCCGCTCTCGGTCGATCTGGAGCATGTACATGGAGTCCGCGATCGAGCTGACGCGCTGAACGGCCTCCTTGACCTCACCGCTCAGCGGCTTGTGCCATCCAAACTTGATGTATGGCGAAGCTATCACACGAGCGGCGGCGGTGGGCTGCCCTCGCTTCTGGTTCGGGTTCGGGGTCTTCCGCACCCTCTTCGCCAACACCTTCTTGATGGTCTCCTTCTTCTCCTTTACCGGCTTCTCTTGTGTCTTCGCCATTTTTTTGTAAGTTAAGATAGTTAGATAAATAGATGGGTGAGCGTAGAGTGTTGATATTGGTTTTGAATGTTTGAGCTGGTGTTGCGTTGCGTGTAGCTTCGTGCACTTAGTCCGACAATATTCGATTCATCTAACGTCCATCCTCGACTTTATAGACTCTGCGATACGAGAGCATACCATGTTGTTTGGGGCCAAACAAAACCCTTATGCAAAATCATTGATTGATTGACTTGAGAGAAAGATGTCGTTTCACTTGACAGCAACAGTCTGTTTCAAAATTGAATATGGTCCCTTTGTTCTTGGGCCGACCCTTGGGGGAGACGAAAGCATCGATAGAAAGGTGAATCGGCTCGCGAAGGCAAAGGGCGGCCTCGACAAAGCGGGACAGTAGAATGCTTCATTGTTCATACTCCCTCTCCTACCTTGATGAAAGAGCGAATCTCCAGGCTTGTTCGAAGTACATACGTGGTTGAAATGGCGCTGGTACCTGTATTGTTACTGGAACATCAAATTATGTAGCTAAAGCTGTGTAGGACGAGTAAGTAAAGTAGATATCGCGCAGGCAAGCCACCATCTGAGATAGTATGACTCTCCATCTTCAACTTTCGCGCTTAACTCGAGGTACGCAAGAAGCCAGTTTCGTTCGAGGGTGCCAAGATGAAGAAGCCGTCAAAGAATATTCCTTGAAAACGATAGTACCATTGACTACTCGGCGCCTCATGCTGCGAGTCTTTTTGGCAAACAATAACCTAGGTTGTAAGTTCGAGGCCTGAGAATTAAATGTCAAAAAGTCGCGACAATTGCTCCTGGTCTACGAAGTACGTTTAGCCAAGATGCACTTCATCGTTGGCGGCCGGGAAGATCCCGACAAAAATGGATTAGTACAGAGTCAAAATGACCCTGGCCCATGTAAAACTAGTTGCGCCAAGGATTTGGAATTCACCCCCTTGCGAGCTGTCACCCCAATTTAGCCACACACAGTACCCAGCAGACGGCTACCTAAGCTTGAGCCGTTAACGAAGATAAGCCGCTGTACTCCCTGCCAGTGGAGATAGTGCACTTCGTATAAGGGGTTCTTTCAGGGGAGTGACACATGCGCGTCTAATGTCTAACAGTGCTGATAGGCAGAGCCTTAGAAGTGGGTGAAGATGCCATTCGTATTCAAATTTCCATCCTCCTAGGTTTTTGCTTCATGATCCCAGGCATTAATACATACAGAATACATAAGTTATCCAGGTTAAGCAAAGCAAACTAATAATCTATCTAAGTCTTTGTCTAGTCTCTTAGCTATATCAAATAGGCAGAGACGATCGACGTATTCGTTTTCCAAGTCTCGCCGATGCGTTAACCACGTAGCTCCCTTCGAACCAGCGACGGTGCCAGGCGCCGAGCCGAATCCAAGCCCCCCGATCCCACGATCGTCCCATGATGGCGACCCTACGCGGCCCACGGAGGTTCATCGTCGTCACGTTCCTCGTGACCTCTCTTCTTCTCATCCTCGCGCTACGGCACCGCGAGTACATCGTCGGTCCATCGGCGCCAACAAGACCAGGCACGTCATTCGCGCCCGACGATGGCGAGATTAAAGAATCAGAATCGCGACCCCTCGGAGTAGACACCCCGGTGCAAGAACAAGAGTCGGACACGCCCGTTCTGGAAATAATACCAGAGCCGGAACCGACACCAGAACCAGCACCAGAACCAGTACCGACACCAGAACCAAAGCCAGAATCGGAACAAGAACATGAACATGAACAGGAACATGGACAAGACCATGAACCAGAACAAGCACAAGAACAAGAACCGAAACCGAAAGTAGGAGAAGATGAGCACGACAACGAAAAGGAACAGGGCCAGGACGCCCACCCAGAAGAAGAAGCCCAACAAGGCCCCGACAGCCCCGACAGTCCCAAACCCGATCTCGAGCTCGTAGTAGCGAGCATCAAGTCGGAGAACACGTCCTGGATACCGGCCCTCCTCCCCGACTGGCGCGCCAACATCTACGTGGCGGACGACAGCCGCGCGCCGCTGACGGTTCCCGTGAACAAAGGGCGAGAGGCGATGGTGTACCTGACGTACCTGATCGACCGGTACGACAGCCTGCCGGAGAACGTCGTCTTCGTGCACGCGTCGCGGTTCGCCTGGCACAACGACGACCCGGACTACGACGCGCTGCCGACGCTGCGGTCCCTCCGCCTCGCCCACCTCCGCGTCGCCGGCTACGTCAACCTGCGCTGCGTCTGGGTCATCGGGTGTCCGGGCGAGATCCGGCCCGCGATCGACGCCGCCGCCGATGATCAGGAGAAGGAAAAGGGCAAGGGCAAGGGCAAGCTCACCGCCAAGCACGTCTACAAGCAGGCCTTCGAGGAGCTCTTCCCCGGCGCCCCCCTCCCCGAGCTCGTCGCCGTCAGCTGCTGCTCCCAGTTCGCCGTCACGAGGGAGACGGTGCGCGCCCGCCCGAGGGAGGACTACGTCCGCTTCAGGGAGTGGCTCATCGCCACGCCGCTAGACGACGACCTGAACGGGCGCGTGTTTGAGTTTTCGTGGCACAGTTAGTATTTTTTTTTATTAAAAAATCCTTTCTTTAATCTTCCAGTTCCCTCTATCACATAAGGTTCTACTTTACCTTTACTGTTCGTCTCATCTCTTTGCTCCTCCCCTTGTTCAAACCCCCCTACCTAACACCCCTCCCTCCCCCTTTTATTTCTTCTTCTCCTAACAAAACCACCTCTCTGCTCTCTATAGTCATCTTCGGCAAGGAGCCCGTGCACTGCCCCTCGGCGGCCGAGTGCTACTGCAACGTCTTCGGCCTCTGCGACATCCCCTGCAACGACCAGTCCTCCGCCTGCGACGGCCGGTACACGCTCCCGCCCTACTCGACGCTCCCCAAGGGCTGGCCCCTCGTCGGATGGGACGACGAGGCTAGGAACTTCTCCGGACCGCTAAAGTAGGCAAGTAGGAGTAAGTCGGTACGGTCGCCATCTCTTTCGGGAAATAGGCTACGCTTTTTTTTTTTTAATTTGCTAGATATTCGCATGGGACACTACACCACCGTGGCGTGCGCACGATACGTTCTGACGGTTTGTGGCGTGGATCGGATTGGAAATGAAATGTGTCGGAAAAGGGAGTTTGTTTGTTTGATTAATTTATTTATTGCTTTCCCCGACAGAGTTGGGTATCCGGACATTCGGAGGGAAAACTGCGTGCATGGGTAGGTGTTCGAGGGTGTGTCGAAGGTGTATTTCATTCTCGACAGGATTTTACAATTAATTTATACAGACGTGTGTACACGTACCCTAGCATTATGAAGTCGTCACATTCAACTGGACAATGACATGTCGACGACCACCTCGTTGGTGGATCGATAAGTTCAACGATGAGTTGACGTATCCATTCCTGTGAGTCTACGAAGTGAGACGTCTGTAACTAATGTCATCATACTGCTAACATATCAGTAATACGGATGAAGCAACATGATATCATTACTACAGCTCATAAAATATACGATTATATGATACCTAGGTATCGGACGATACACCCACTTAAACAGGTAAATTTGGTCCGATGCCAAATACCTACGGAGACTAATACCCGCCCTCGCCCTGAACCACATGCACGCACCCACCACAATAGGAAGGTTGCATCGGCCGAAGATTCCCATTTACCGTAACCGCGCAGCCGGGACCGCGGCCGACCGACGATCATCCAAACCACGCTCCCGGGACAGATATCTACTTACCTATTACAATCTTACCTGGTATTTACCTACATAATACGTAAAGTACTTTATATATACTACCTAAGTAGGTAAGGTATCTAGATGGATCTCTCTATCTATAAACCGGTAGGTACTTACATCATACCACATTTGTACTTGAGCGCCTGAGTATATGTCGATTGTTCGCTCGTCTTGATGTCCGTTTTATCCAAGTACTTAGAGATATCTACCTACTTCGTACTTGGCATTAGTTTAAAGTGTCTTGGGTAGGTACATGTAGTTACGTACTGTGTAAGTCGGTGATCATCCACCTAACCAAGTCTGTCTAGTGTAGATAGCTCTCAGATACCGAGATACCTACCGACGGGACCCAAGGTACTGACTTACGTCCCAATCTCAATCTATCCAAAACTGGATTCGCCCAGTCTTGCTCCTTTTCTTAACATCGCCACGTATTATCACACGATTCGCGCCTAACACTCACCCACCACCCACTCATCGCCATCACGTTGTTGATCATGACACATTACATCCATTTACTTCGGTGGCATCGCTACCACAACACCCCGAGAACATCGGCTCGACAGGGTCATCCTTCATCTTCCTGACTCTTCCTTCCGCAACGGCGAGTCAAACACACCGGATAGCAGCAGCTCGAACCATTCCGAATTATTCTCAGCAGTGCCATTGTTATATTCTGTTTCTTTCATTTTGTTACATTTTCATATGCTAACACCATACCTGTAGCAAAAGCATATCTAGTTCCCTGGGTGCTGAAAAAAAGAGATTTCCTTCGATCAACGCCCCGACCCATGATACCACCCCTCTATGCCCATTTTCCCTTCGCAAAGCTCAACCCCGGTCCCAAGAAAAACTGCGCAGCCAATGACTGAATGGAGTTTACGATATATCTATGCTCTTTCCCCGCCCTTCTCGCCGCCGTATTCTCCCTTTCTTTTCATCATCTTAGTCGTCTTCGCTCCGTCATCTCTTCAACTCGAATGTTCCTACACTATAAAGCTCGTAGTGTATCCTTGCGGGGGCAACCCCGTTCTTCTGCAAGTGGTTGCCTATCTCGGTCATGAACTTCTCCGGACCACAGACAAAGTATAGGGCTAGGCTGTTGTAAAGCCAGAGATCTTCCCAATTCAAGCCGCAGAAATCTTCCTGAAACCGCGACGTCAGTGATATGACGTCACCGTCAGCCAGTCGTGAGTGGAAGAATTTGACTCGGAGGCTGGGTTGCGTCGATGCTAACTTCTCGACACGCTCGCGAAAGGGTGCGTCGTGGCGCGACGCCTGGATCCAGGACATGGGCCTGCCATTTCCCTGTTCTGACACCGTCTTCAACATGGAATACAAGGGGGCAGCGCCGGCCCCAGCGGATATCAGGACGACGGGGCTAGGGTTGGGGTCATTTGTGTCGAGGAAGAACTCGCCGGCCGGATGGCTCAGCTCGACCGTGTCGCCTACTCCAAAGTCGTCGATGATGGCGTTGGACACGAGACCCGGTCTGTGGGGACGCACGCTGCCGATGCTGCTATCCGATGCGCTGCTGGCAGCAGATGACATCGGTGGGCCGTCGTCGAGATGTCCGAACTGTCGCGGGTTCGTGCCTTCTGTGGCGCCGATGTCCCTCTTGACGGTGATACGGTAGCTCTCGGCGCGGGGCGCGTCGCTCAGAGAGTACTGACGGAGTTGGTAGTACTTGAGTCCTCTAAGCTTTATGCGAACTGTGACGTATTGGCCAGGTTTGAAAGCGGGCAGTGCTTTGCCATCCACTGGGACGAAGGTGAAGGAAACGATGTCGCCGTCAGTCGTCTCCGGTGTCTTCTGGGCAATGGTGAAGCGGCGCCAACCGGTCCAAGGTCCAAATTCCTTATATATGATTTGCTCACGGCCAGTCAGCACTACGGGGGACAAAGGTCAGTCAGAGATCAGTAAACCGACCGGCATCATCTTGGGTCGCGCAACGGACGACAGTGGGGTCCTTACTCTTGGCCATCATCCAGTAGGCCTTGGTCCAGGCGACATTGACCTCGGGGGTCATGGCGGGGCCGAGCACGGCAGAGAAGGCACGAATCAGGTACTTGGCGACAATCTCGTAGTGTTCGGGGTGGATGGTAAGGGAAGCATGCTTCTGAGCGACACGCTCAAGCTTCTGGGTCAGCTCGCTAATGTTGACGATGTTGGAAGCAAAGGCCAGGATGAGGGCGGTCAGGGCGCGGGGTTGTCTGCCGGTGTGCAGATTCACCGTGTTGAAATAATCGTTGAGCTCGGGGTGATCGCGCAACATGCTCTTGTAGAAGACGGTCGAGATGTGCTCGCCGTGCTGGCGCAGAGCAGGGATGGTCTCGTTGACCAGTTCGGTCTCGCGCCGGGTGAGTGCCATGGTGCCGGGTCCGGAGGGAAGCTGATCGGCGGGGGTGCGGGCGTTCGGAGCGGGGCACGTTGCGTGTGGTCGCGTATGTGCGGTCCTCTGGTTGTGTGCGTGCGTGCGTGCGTGTATGTATGTACGTATGTGTATGTGTGTGTGCGTGTGTGTGTGTGTGCGTAGATTAGATACCTATATATGTGTAGGTGTGGTGTATGGTTCGTGCTTGCGATTCTTCTTTTCCCCTCTTTTTTTTTTCTTCGGGATCCGAGACTGGACGGTGATAGATGGATGGAGGGGATGGATGGATAGCCGGATAAGCACCAACGGTACGGACTAGGAATGGGGGAATGGGCAATGGGTATGTAATTTGATTTTCTCTACCCAAGTACGTAGGTTAGCTTAGTCTCAGTAAGCTAGATAACATGTAGTGGAGGCACGAGGAAGAATAAGTAAGTAGACAGACAGGCGGCTTCACATGCGGCCTTGACAGGCGGACTCACAGGCAAGGTGGGATGGCCGGATTTGGAGTCGTCGGAACGAATTGAATTGGGACGGACTGAATTAGGTAGGTTAGGATAGGCTAGATGGGTATGGATTTGATTTGATCGATCCGGCTATCTCTCTGCTCGAGTGTCTCGTCTCTGCTTGGGGGTCTCGTCGCTTGGGGTATCTCGTGTGAAATTATAAAGAAGAGGCAAGGCAGACAGATGGCTAAGAAGAAGAAATAGAGCACATTCGCTCCCACAAATTAAAAAAAAAATAAGATGGTAGAAATGACCATGAGGTTACCCAGGCAGTCAAGAGGGAAAGGCAGGGGACAAAGTAAAGCTTTACACAGCTGAGGAGGTAGTAGCTATAGCTAGTACAAAGCAGACAAGATGACGACTGCCGCTGTCTCCCTTTTGTTCCTCTGCTTCCGCTTTCCTCCTCCTCCTCCTCCTCCTCTTCATCTCCCCTTCCCTGCTTTTTATCTCCTACCATGGTAATTACCTTCCGTAGATCCCTTCTAGAAAACATGCACTTCCCTACCCGTGCCTACCTAGCGTATATTGTACCTAGGTGTAGTGTAGGTATCAAGTACACGAGAAGTAAGTTAGTAGTACAGTAGTGTATGCCAGGTACTTATCTACCCAACCAATTCGAGGAGCAATTAGGTACCGATGCCGTGTTTTGCCCATGTGCAAGGATTTTGATCATGGGGACGTGAGTGGCCTTGGGTGGCCTGATGTGACGGCTATCTGGTATGATATCGGCTTATTCAAGCCGGGGGTTGCTTGCTCACTTTTCATCCCGCGCTCGCTATTTTGCCCACAACGTCCCCGACCCGAACCACGACGGCTTGCGCTAGCAGTAGTACACTAAAGTAGAGTACTTCGTGCCTACTTGAGTAGGTACCTACACTACAGCAATGGCCGCCACTTGACGCCACTGCACAGCACTGGGCATCATGCAGGTGCATGCATGTCCTGGACACATGGTAAGAGGGAAAAATGTCTACCCTTGTATTTCAGGAACCCACGATCTGAGAAGTCGGGAGGAACCGGCCACTCCATGCCAACATGTGGGAGTACCTACTAATACACCATTCGAAGCTATGTTTGTACCCGTTCCCTTTGAGCGTCCAGCTATGTACCTCGCCCGAGTAGCGTGCTTCCAGGTAGTGCGGCGTAATTAGTGTGTATGGGATACCCCTGCTATACTAAGTATAAGGTACCCATATATATACCTCTTGATTATACGCTCTAGGCGTGACAGAAATGTGGTAAATGTCATGAATTCATCGTAATTAGGTATAGCTATTGCTAAAGCCGGACAAAAGGCAATCAAGGTGTGGTACCTACTAGGTAAAGTAAGGTAGTCGGTTTTTGAAGCATACCTACCTACCGTGATGAAGAGGTACATAGGCATTATCCTTTATTTTCCTAGCTCCCGAAACAAGTTTCAGGCAAGTTTCGTGCTAGGTAGCACAGCATAACAATAGTAGCTACACCTATTAATTTGTATTGTAGAGAGGTAGTCGTTACGAAAATCAGTAACGCGGTATGTTCCGCCATGTAACGGCTGGATGCAGGGACTTCGGGAGTTGAGAACCCAATCAGAAATACCGTGGTGATTATGATTATCAAGTGCATGGTGGACAGCCACAGCGACGTGTTGTACGCCTGCGGAAAGGAGTCTGAATGGCTGGACGGTAAGTTGGGTAGAAAGATCAGGACCTTACCTCAATGTATAATGATGAGGTGAGATGAGACATGTTGGGAGATCTGCTATGACGTGCATCGATGGAATTATAGGAAGGACATGAGGTGGTGTTACGCCGTGATGCACAGCATACCCAGCTAGGTATGTCTACTGCCAAAGTCCCCTTATGTTTAAAAATAATTTTTAGGCCAAAGAGGAAATAAGTGAAATATCTATGTAAGTAGGTTAGATAACAGTTCTAAATCAACATGGTTCAAGTTCTGGCCTACCTATCTGACCTATGAAAAATCAACTAAGATTATGTGAATCTTCAACAATCTTGCCAAGATATGGCATTCTTTTCCTGTTCCCTCTTTTCCGATTGCTGTTAAGTGTCTCATACCCTACCTACACTTACACTTCCTCTTAGTGTAGCACTCTTCGCTTGTAATTGCCTTCTTTGAACGATGAAATTTCCCTCATACCAAGGTAGGTCTACTAATTAGCACAAATCGGCTTGTTAATGGACCAGCAAGGAGTGTAGCGTGCACTATTGCGGGATGAACCCTGCACTGCCTACTTGACGTCAATATAGACAGAAGCAGGCATCTCCCTGCTAGGTCAGCTAAGTGGTGTGTTTAACATTGCACTTAGTTAAATAAGCAGACGTAGACTTGGATATTTTCCGCTGCGTGATCACCAGGCCCGCGGAACCGGTTTGGATCCTACAACGTGAGCAGATAATCATAAGAAGATGTGATTGGCTGTGTCATCACAATTGTTAAAATTTGGTAATTACTTGATATGTACCTCCATAGTAGGTATGGGGAGTGATCGAAGCTGTGACAGAATATTTCCATGCAAAGACTACTGTGCACTACTGTATGGACCAAATTATGCGAGTAACTTAAGTCTACTCTGTTGTAGGTATTAGCTAGCCTACATGTAGCTTAGATTAAGGTAGATGATATTATTAGGTACTAGATCTATCTGCGACAACAAAATCTTAAAGAGTAAAAAATGGGGACCAAAAGAAATATTAGGGCGAGGCAGGAAAAAAAAATTATTTAAAGACTAATAAAAATCAAACTGAATAGCTAGCGATTGTTTCGATCAATCGACCTCCGGGTTATGAGCCCGGCGCTCTTCCACTGAGCTAGCTAGCTTGTGTTTGTGTGTGTCTTTCGCTGATTCCGTTGAGAGTTAATGTCGTATATCACACAGCCTGTTTTAAGTGGGCGGCGATAAGCCGATGAGTCACATCGTGACCATAACCGGAGCCTATTCGAGGGCGCAAGCAGAGAATAAAGTTGCCTCATCCCCCATCCTTTCAAAATATGCTTTGTAAATCTCCGAGCTAGTATATACCTACGCGTACCTGATCTATAGGAACAGTTTTATAGCATCGGCCTGTTGTGGCTCCTGCCCGTATAATTAGCCCCCGATGCGACGACCTATGATTTCCTACCAAAGGGGATTTATCCCGTAGACCTAGCTCCTGTCACTGATTCTCTCCGGCGCACTAGTGTCACTGTCGAACCTTGCAAGATGACGTATGCTCATCTACCGAGATAGAACAAGTGCACTTGTGCGTATGATAAAAGATATTTCCCATGTCAGGGGGGAGGAGAGAGAGGTTACGGCGTTGCCGTTGAACATCCACAGCTAATTAATTATCCACGTATTTCGTATAGATACACACGAAAAGTGGTCAATAAAGATAGGTAGGTAGTCAAAGATTTAATCCTCAGCCCCCCTATCTGTAACTAATCGCAGTATATAATGCCAGCACTGCATTACTTTTCGGCCTGAGGAGACTACCTACGTATAACTTCACTTCGCCATCTATGATAGAACCAGGTATTGACATCAATGTCTTTGACGGCACGACGCAGACATGTGTTATACTATACACTACACATAGATATCTGTTCGATACGCGGTTCATCCTCGCTGGCGGCTGGACCGGACGCCCAACTGATCTAGCCGCCAATATCTAGGACTTAAAACCACGAGTAATATCGGTCGTCTAGATGAGAAGAACGTCTTGCATCGCCTACCGCGGACTCTCTAATTCACGAGCGTACACGACCTACACTATCTATTCGAAGATGTAGGCGTCCAGTAGTCGGGTCTGGTAGTAATATTCGTTGGTACACTATAGAGAAAGTGAAGGCTGGGTGGGTGGCAAGGGTTGTTTGTAATTGTAGATCTACTATAGGCGAGTAGAGAGTCGCCTATGTTGTTATGCCTCTCTAGAGACACGGGAATACGGGGCTAACCTAGGTAGTCACGTCTCTCTTACTCCAAGTGAACATCAACATTAGCATATATTGAGTGTCTATATCTAGAAGCAACCAGCTCTCTAAGTACGCAATATAAGTAGCGCAACAGATTCGACCAGACGAAGTGTCTGTTAAGAAAGCAAACAAGACGTAAATCAAATCTTCGGGGTATAATCTAAGTAGGTACATTAAGTATCGAACGACAACCACCTCCAAAGCCCATTACTACCACTTCCCGTCTGCCTGTCTGCCCGCCCGTCTGCCTAGTCACGATACATAGGCTCCATCTCATGCGCCGCGGCGCCGTCCCGACCCTTCCCCTTCCACCACCTCAGAGCCGCATACCGCCTCTCGACAGCAGCGAGACGATCCCCGTCGCACAGCCCGCGGACAGCGCAATCCCAACCAGCCGCCAGGAAGGCGAGCCCGCGCGCCGAGCTCTCCCAGAGAGCCCTGCGGCCCCTCCGGCGAAGCACGGCGAGGACGACGAGGATAAAAGCGACAGCTCCGACGCCCCAGACCAGGACCTCCCGCACGCGCTTCCAGAAGGGCTTCCCGGCGCGCCGGTCCAGGATCCGCGAGCGCGCGAGCACGACGCCGTCCCCGTCCACCGCCGCCACGCGCAGGTACCGCGGCATGTGGCTCCCGACGGCGAAGGCCGTCTCGAACGACTCCTTGACGACGTCCTCGAGATCCACGAATCCGGCCTCCGCACCACCACCCGTCGCGCTCGCCGACTCGAGCAGGTCTGCCCACTCGGCGCCCTGCAGAACCCACCGCCGCACCTCGGTGGCGCCGTTCCACGAGACGTAGACGCGCCCCGCGCCCGCGTCGAGGTGTACATCCGGCGGCGCCGTCGGAGTCCCGACCCAGCGCTGCGCCTTGAACGCGCGGTAGTTGTTGACGAGGCCCCAGCGCGCCGAGATCCACGGCGCCAGCTCCACGGCGCAGAGGACGTGGCCGCCGTCGTCGCTGTCGGACGATGAAGATGAAGATGATGTTGAGAGCTCGGTGATGAACGGCAGCCAGCCGTAGCCGAGCACGACGCGGTCGTCCAGGACCTGCATCGAGCCCTGCGAGAGCGCGGCGCGGCGCGGGTTCGCGGGGTCCGCGTACTCGCGCACCAGCGTGGCCGTCATGGCCTCTGTGTCGAGGCGCAGCAGGAGCCCGCGGCTGTGGTCGTGCGGCGAGGCCGGCCCCGCGCGCTCGGCGGCTGCATTGTCAAAGAGGCTGAGCGTGAGTGTGTGCGTCGCATTGCCGTCGCCGTCGTGGTGTTGGTTTTGGTGGTAGTAGCGCGCGTCATGCTGGTACATGAAGTCGGTGGCGCGGCCGCCCGACGCGTCGCGGAAGCCGTTGGCCTTGCCGCCGAGGGTCCAGAGGATGTCGCCGCGCGGGGAGACGCAGAGGATGCTGGACGTGTGGCGCGCCGAGAGGATGTAGTTGCCGGCGCCGTCGACGTCGACGCTGTTGAGGTGGAAGAAGTCGAAGGCCGTCTCGGGCGTCGTGCCGTCGTCCTCGCCCGCGAACGCCCGCACCGTGTCGGCCAGCGCGACGTGCGCCGCCGCGCGCCACTCGAACACCAGCGCCCCCGTGTCGACGTCGATCTCCTGCACCAGGCAGTCCAGCGCCCACCCCTCCGCCGGCCCGCCCACCGGCGTCAGGTCCGCCGGCACCGGGTTGTACACGGTGATCAGCGCCGTGCCGCGGTCGGTGAGGCGGAACTCGTGGAGGTCCCCCCTCAGCCCCTCCCCCGCGGGCTCGAGCTTCCGGAAGAGCTCGTACGACGAGTCCAGCATGTAGTAGGTCCCGCGCCCGTAGCCGTGGATGCTGCCCTCGGGGCTGGACCAGAACGTGAGGTAGTCCCGGCCCCTGTGGGACTGCATCTGGAAGTTGAAAACGACGCCGTACGAGTGGTCAGCCCAGACGAGTTCACCCCGCGCGTCGAAGATGGTCGGGCCCGGATCCGAGACTATCTTCCCCTTCTGGGCCACGAGGTAGTAACCCTCGCTGCATCTCTGCTCGTCCCATTGAGCAAAGTTGAGCCGCGGCGGTGTGAGCTCGGACGACTTGAATCTCGTCGTGGGGTATACTAGCCGTGGATCGAATCAGTTCGGCGACGTACCAACCTAGCAAGTCAAAGGAGAGGATGGGATAAGAAGAGAGAAGGTTTCTGCTAGATAATATCTATATACGAGGAGCTGTCTGTCACTCACAGCCGTACCACCCGAACTCATACAAGTAGGCGGAGCTAAAGACGTCATATGCCCGGACCTGCGCGTCGAAGGCGACTACGGTGAGTAGAAGCCATAACAAGACAGGTATCATGATTCATCCACATAGATTCCTAGGGCATAAATGAGATTAGGTAGGCGGGCAGCAATAAGTGATATAAAGAATGAATAGCAAGATACTGGGTAAGTAAATAGGTATATTATATGATTACCTTATTTAGTAGGTAGTGTACTAGATATTGGTAGATCAGATCGAGACATCTCGCAAGCGGCGCACAAAACCGCAAAACGATGAGGAGATTCCCGTCCTACGGAGTCCTACCTAATCTCGAAATAGGTAAGCATCCTTTTCTCTCACTGCGCCCGGGCCACACTTTGCATGCTACCTACTGTCAGCATGTGAAGTAGGTAGGTACCCCTTTTCCCTCGATGCCGGCAGAAACAGAATGGAGCTGAATGGAGCTGAGTTGAGGACAGAGAAAGAAAGAGGCGACACACTCCTCGCTCGGCATATCGGCATAGCCCTCTCCACGTGGGTGCGCAGCGGAGGATGCGAACCGAGCTTGGCCTAGGACGCGCTTGTTTATCCCAATTTCTCTCGACATACAAATGCCATCTCATGCTACCTAGCGGCCATAAAAGGTATAGTCTACCTAAGTGTATGTAGTGTAGTGCTAGGATCGTACACTAAGTATATCTTTTCCCATTTCCTATTCTCGTCACTCTATTACCTACCGTCCATCCAATACAACGCGTAAACTACGAGTAGTGGAAGAGGTACGCATGTCGATTGGACGAACGAGCAAGTCACTAGGCTGCATCGGCAGTAGTTAGATTTCTATCTAAACCTCATTGAGTGGGATATGAAGTTATCAATCGATCTCTGATTAGTTGGCAGGGATATGGGCATCTTATCCCAAGAATCACAATCTTTTTTCCGATGCTGTTGATAATATCAACAACACGCGCTCAGACAGCGTCTAACTTTATTATCCGAACTGCCTACTTCGTAGCTAGTTGCCAAACTCGGCTCTGAACCAGAAATAAGGCGATCCATTTACGGAGCCGACATGCCGCAATCGAACCACCTAACCTACGACCTACCTAATAAGTACCTATCTACCCTGCAGGACATACAGGTAACCTACTACGCTGTTGGGGTTCTTGTGACGTGCGGCGTG
Source organism: Nemania sp. NC0429 (assembly GCA_022578495.1). Lineage (NCBI taxonomy): Eukaryota > Fungi > Ascomycota > Sordariomycetes > Xylariales > Xylariaceae > Nemania > Nemania sp. NC0429. The sequence goes on along the minus strand of MU392184.1, from coordinate 100,356 downwards.
TCTACACACTACACTACCTGGTAGGCACACTGCATACTTTGAACAACCCTGCCCAGCGAAGCCAAGATAGTGTAGATAACTCCATGTTACGCAAGGAGGAAGCCAAGAGAATCCCAAAACTAGATATCCATTTAAAAATACGAGCAGCATACCTTACGTACAAGCTAACTGCCTTGTTGCAACAACCATCCGTAATACTCCCACTGCAGAGATGACCTGCGTGCAGGTCCTCGTTCCATGAACTTACACGCGCCACGATATTCGCATTCGCCGGAAAGTTGAAATAGTGATGGAGCCACAAATAACTTCGTGCCTCGCGCAGACAGTCAACACTTAGACGAAGAGGTTGGGTAGGTACTATTAGTTTACTTCGTAGGATCCCCACGAAACAGACCACCACCACCCCTCCTCCACGCACCCCGCGCAGTCCCGTTTCAGGTACCAGATGCAACCCACCTACACTACACCACCTACCTTCGGTTCTTTAATTGCAAGGTATGGAGTAGATTACATAGACACATACACATACGCATACGCACACATACATAGAAAGAGAGGGAGAAGAGAGAAACACACATCTCTAATCATACTCACCTCCTTAGCATGGTATTTACAATTCAATACTACGCACAAACTATCACCCTACCAATAACTGCCCACTTACACAGTAGGTAGGTTACTTTATAAAAACCCTAAAACATCTTAAACTATGTACCTTACCTACAAGACAATAATTACTTAAGCAAGGTTGCCTAGCATTCGAAGATCATAATACACACGTATAATTAAAATAAAGAACTTCATAACCAACATGGATGTTAATAGTAGGGTAGTTAGCAAAAAGCAAGCAAGTTTGGAAGCAAGCACCTACGCCAAGGCCAGCCCCAAGGCAGGGCAGAAAGCAAGCAAGCAAGGAGGAACGTCTCAAAAGGATCATCATCATTGTTACACATACCTATACATAACTATAGGTATGTATCATAAAGCAGGCAGACAGGCAGGTGCGTAAGATGAGTAAGGCACATGTAAGTAAGATAAGATAGGTAAGGCATATGTAGGTAAAGTAGTACCTAAGGTAAGGCAAGGTAAGGTAAAATAAGTAAGGAAGTAGGCTAACTAGGTAGCTGCTTATAAATTCTCAATTCAAGGGATGGAGATCCCATTTACTTTTTGGCATTCGAGTCATAATGCCAATGCCAATGCCAATGCCAACGCCAATGCCAACGCCAACGCCAATCCTAATGCTACTGCGTATGCGCATACGCTTGACGTCATGCCGTTATGATAGTTGCTTTAAGTTAAGTATGTAGGTCTTACTTAGTAGTATTAAGTAAGTACCTAGTACCTACCTACTTAGGTTACATACCACCATCACTCACTCCATTTATCTCTACATTTAAGTATTCATCCAATTCACACGTTGCTCGATAGATAGGTTACTAGGTAAGCTATAAACGAGTTCAGTTCAGTTTAGTTCAGCTCAACTCAATTGTGCTCAACTTAAGCTCAGTTCACTAAGTACCTAAAGTACAGGAGTCGGTACCGGCATGCAGGAATTACCCAACCTCGTCTCATGCCATGCCATCTCATGCCATCTGTCATGCCATGCTCGTATTAAATCTCATCTGTATCTCATCTCATCTCATCTCATCTCATCTCATCTTATCACCCTGTAGGTTAGGTGTGTATGTATGTAGGTATGTATGTATCAAACACTATTCATTAGGTAACCAGCCGAGGTTCTGTCTTCTCCCTCGTCCATTTCCATACCACACACACACACACACGCACACACCAGCGCGCCTTTTTTGTTCTCTCCTCTTTTTCCTTTCTCTCTCTTCTCAAGCAGAGCAGAGCAGCAACCCACGGTGCATATAACATTCGCTCTTCCCATTTTCCATGAGAGAGATAGATAAATAGATAGATATATATAGATAGATCGGATCCGTCGTCGTTCGTCGTCGTCGTCTTTTTTTCTTTAGCGCAGGGGCCAGAAAGAAAACACAACCTCACACGACATATTAAAAAACAAAGGGTCTTTTGTACAACAATTGTGTCACCACCGCTAGTAGTTGCATTGGAAGTAGTCTTGCAACGTCAAAATCGCTTCGATCCTTTTTTTCCATGGCCATTTTATGTTCCGGGTGCCCCGGAGAAATGTCCTAAATCTGCCCAGCTCATCGGATATCCCGGTGCCGCGAATGGCGTCATCACCTGCTGCTGTTGCTGGTGTGGATTGGGATGTGGATGTGGATGTGGATTTTGGTGTTGAGGTTGGGGTTGATGTGGATGTTGTTGTGGATGAGGATTCGGGTTTGGATGCAGATGTTGATGTGCTTGTGGTGGGTGTTGATGTCGATGTTGTTGTTCGTCACCAAACCCACCTATGAGTGTGCTAGTGAAGCTCTGCCAATCCGTCATGAAATCGACTTCGGGTAGAAAACTTTGCGTATTCGGGTCTCCGCTCATCTGGTGCGCCGCGGGGAACTGTGGGAAATCCACGGCCATGGGCGAGGCGGGATCCAATGGCGGAGGAGGTAGGGCCTTATCTGTATACGTGCTGGCGTGTGTCGCTATAGGCGTGAGTGAAGGTTGGGGGTGGGTAGCCGCCGAAGTCGGCAGGTAGTTAGAGTACACGTTATTTGGAGGAGTCAATTGCTGATGCGGCTGCGCTGAGGGCGAGGGCATCGTCATGGGCGGGGCGGTCTGAAGTGTTGGTTTATGAGACTGTGTCTCAAAAGGGTTGATACTAGAAGCGGTCCTCCGCACCACTCTGTTTGCCTTCATGATCGCCGATGACGAGGCAGATCGTCGAGGTTCCCGCGCCGGGACGCGCGAGACGGATTGTCGGGGTAGGGGGTTGCTCATGCTGGACGATGGCGGCACAGGATCGGCACCGGGAGCTGGGCTCGATGTCGGAGACTTGGGTCGCAAGACAACGTGTACGCATGTCTCAGCCAGTTGCACGATTTCCTTAGCACTCTCCTTAGATCCGTCGAAGAATTCGAGAAGATCTTGTAGTTGGCCTGCGTTCTCGTTCTCGACAAACCCGTGCGCCCTTCCCGTGGATTCCGGCGACCAGCCGAACATGGGCTGGCGGTCGCTGAATTGGTTGTGCTTGCTCGCGACGAGCGCCTTCCAGGCCTCGATGATACCGTGCTGGTGCAGGAGGCCGTAGATGACGTTGGAATGGGACCACTCCTGCTTTGTCATGCCGTTTTCAAAATGCGTCGCCACGTGGTCAATGTGTCGCTCGAATTGGCCATGCAGCGCGGCGCAAAACCCGCAGCCGTACGCCCTCCTCTTCTTCATCTGCCTCACCACCGTCTCGGCATGCGGACACGTCTGGCAGCCATGTGCGGATTTGTGGTGTTGGTTGAAGGTATTGGGGCCCCAGAAGCTCTGGTTACAGCTGTCGCAAGGATATTTGCGCGAGCGGTCGTGGAACTCCTCTTCGTGGCGCTTCCAGTCAAACTTGCGCTTGAACGTCTTGTTGCAAGCCGTGCACCAAAACTTGGACTCGGTCGAAAGGGTTGGCGCCGAAGAGACGGAACTACGTGCTGAGGTCGCCGAGAAGCAGCTATCGCGGCTCGAGCTGCTTGACACTGTCGATATGGACGATCTATACTGAGGCGGAGGCTTGAATGAAGCATTCATGTCATGATAGCTGAAGTTTTGCAGGGCAGAGGCTGGGTTGACGCGGTCAATGCGGGCGCCATCTTCACTAGTCAGGGAGAGGGTCATACCATCAGGCGTCACAGGGGTCGCGGGCGTCACGGGTGTCATGGGCGTCATGTGTTGCTGGTGTTGTTGTTGTTGTTGTTGTTGTTGTGGCTGGTTCTGATGCTCCTGGGTTTCCTCTTTGAGCAGCGCTAATAGATCATCTCGACTAAGTCCGGCTTTCTTCAAGGCCTCGAGCTGCTGCCTCGCCTGAGCTAATATCCTCGACGGATCGTCCATCTCGCCTATCTGGCTGCATGCACTTGGGATATCAATGGATGGGGCCAGGTTAGGCGATTGGTATCTTTCATTCGACGAGACGGAATGGCAGAAGACAGAGAGACAGATAGACGGAGAGAGAGAGAGAGAGAGAGAGAGAGAAAGTGAGGGAGCAAGAGAGTAAGAGAAGAATAATCAGAAAAGTAAGAGACGAATGAAGAGGGAAAGAGACGAGAGACAGAGAGACAGAGCAACAGAAAGAGAGAAACGGAGAGAAAGAGGCTGAAAATCAGACTACGAGTGGTGGTTGGCGTAACGAGAGACGGCGAGCAGAAGAGTGAAGAAGCGTGTGGCCGCTGGGCTTGACGGGCAAAATGGCAGCGAAGTCACAGTACCAGGTGGGAGAATCGAGGCCAGGCGCGCAGAGGCGGCTGTCGCTTGGGTATATATCTCGTCCCCTACTCCATTTTGTTTCGTTTGTGTCGTTCGACCGGGGGGGTTGGACTGGTATGGGTTACTGGTCTGGGTTCATGGAATAATGCGAAACCGTCGCTGCAAATGACTGCTACCCAGGCCTGCTGTGTACCTACGATAACTCCCTGCGACCTGTCGTCTCGTAGTGTAGTTCTCGTAATGAAGGTACCGGATTGGCCGTGCTGTAGTAAGTGTAGGCAGAGTGTAGGAGTGTAGTGGTACCTCGCCTGCTCCGCGGATTGGTGGTGCGGGTGGTGCTGTGGCTATCCTCCGTAGGTACCCTACCCGGCCCATACATATCGTGCATACATTAAATCGTGCTGGCGCTGCTGCATGGCTGGCTGACATGGCCCATCTATTGGTGGCGCGAGGCGTAACGGCTCGTTTGTTTGCTTGCTCCCTCCCTTCTCGCAAGCCTCCGCGGCCCCTGAGTGGCCAGACCGGGAGGTCTGCTTGCCCACTACAGTAGCCACCACCAGGTAGGTAGGTACCTGGCGAGTCGTACTTCGTAGAGTACCTCTTCTCCCGCCCTCGCGACCCTGCGTGCCCAGGTACCGCACACTCCTGTGAGAGCGCCTACACTACACACGCTCCTGGCTTAGTCGGATTCGCTTGGCATCCCTACCGGCTGACCGGGATGTGCCAGGCGAGCTAAACCCCTTTTTGCCCTCCTCGATCGCTGGTGGGCTCAACCTGAAACCCGTCCAGGAGATCTCCGCAGCGCATCAGCGCCATGGAGTCCGCTCTGGCGTTTCGAAACATGCTGATGGGGGGTTGCCGCCGCCAATGAGCATCGCGCCCCCGGCCAGCGATCGCTTCAAGTCGGTCGGTAGAGGTACTTAAGAGTAGGCTTGGCCTGCCTCACTCTCTCTTGCTGACAAGGCTGTTTTGGCCCGACTTGTTTCATCATGACCCGGGGTCGCTGCGGCTGTCATTGGTCCCGCCTTTATAACGGACCGCACCCAATATGCCTTTTCGCCAAGTCTTCTATCTATCGATCTACTCGTTTCTTTGAACCATTTTTTTTCCGCATGGCCATGGGGATGTTGCGATTCCGGTTGTCCCGGAATGCGTTTAAGGAATGCGAGCTCATCATACACTCGCATAGTTATAACTAGCCACCATGCCAATTTCCTGACTGGCGACGAGGATAAATAAGGTATCCGTTGTCCCGAGCTCTCTGCTTCTTTAGACAGAATCTGCGCAGTTTGGTGTGCTTGACACTTGTCAAGTCTTTTCGACGTTGTCTGTTTTTACACGGATGCCTCGGTATCGGTTCTATCGTCGAAATCAATGCTAGCTAGTACTGCGTGAGACTTGTACGCTTCGGGGACATTACCGTAGCCTCGTTGGGGAATTCCACGTGATACGGCCTAGGTCAACCTGGACACATTTGGTGACGGTCATGAACTAGAGGCATCTGCCGGTTTGCCTCCATGTTTATTTTCAGGGTATCTTATGCATGCTAACTTTTTGCCACCTCAACTGAACCCGGAAAAGGCCGTTTTCTAGTTGCCCGGTTCCGCTATACTCAGATAGCCGGTCGACGGCGGGTTTAATCGAATTTACGTCAAAACACAATGGGAATTTACCGCTGGAAACGTCGTCCGCTGTTAACTACAATAGGGCAAATCCGGCTTCTTCGAGCTGAGGACCTTCCGGAAGTATCGGCCGTCCTTGCATGGGGAATGGCCAAAACAGAGGGTTTTCGGCCATGTTGCTAGTGACTGCCGCGTGTCCCAGGATCGGCGGTGGGCTGGTTTGCCTCTCAGGGTTGACAAAGTCCTCTACCATGATCTCTTGTATCGTCTCTATACCGCTGTGCTTAGGAGGGGCCCTCATAGCATGGCGCTGTCGCTTCCGCTCAGGCCAGCTAGACATAAAGTCTTCGGTAGAGACGTTGGGTATGAAGAAGTTGAGGCTGTTTGTAGATGCCCGTAGCAGTTTGTCGACTTCCTCCTGGGCTCCTTGATACGGAACGTCGACGTCAATATTCCACTTCCTGGCAAGGAAGCGCAAGATGTTGAGTGCTTGCTCTGCAAAATGATGGCAAGGCGCCATCTCTGCCAAATCAGCAATCCCTTGCTTGATGGCAGTGATGACCTTCAAGCTAAGCCCTGATACGCCGGAGCCCGATGGTGAGGAGGCGGGCTCCGCGCTACCACCTGCTATTGGTGAGGATACTGGGTGGTCGGAACCTGTGTGGTGATGATCTGGTCTTACGGTTGAGGCGCTTGATTGAGGGGCCGATGATGGCGATTCAATTTCGCTTGCTCCGATGGCTAGGTGCATGATGGATGACGTGAGGAGGAAGTAGGGCACAAATGAAGGTGTGCGATGAAGGGTGTAGAGTTGGGAATATGAGCGTAGGAGTCCTTGAATGGCATCCGCAGCCTGAGAGCAGACGTCGCGTGGGAGTATCCTAGAGCCGATGATTCGTAACTTTATGAGTGGCCGAAATAAAAGTAGGATCGCGAAGTGGTAGTACATGCTAATGTAAATCAGTATCCATAGGTAGTAGGGAAGAGAGGCATGAGAAGTGAAAGGAAGCAGACACTCACTGAGCAAAAAGGACGGCTGGGGTGAAATTGTGACCCAGCCGCAAGACTTCGGGAATACTGTCATACCAGTTCAGATATTGCGTATACAGGCTGAGTAGGTCGCGGCTCGTCAGTGGCCTCCCAGGCGAGTGTAGGACGTAGAGGGATTGGTGAACCAGCTCGCTGAGTTCGCAGAAACACTTGTAGACGGACCGCACATTCGACGGCTGTTCACAAGAACGCTGAAGTGGGGCTCCTGAGCCATGGTTTAGTTGAGGATCTGGGCCGTATCGTGTGTGCTTTTCGGCTGGTTTGGACCTACCATCGTCCGTGTACGGGATCCACAGGGAAGCCTCAATACCATCGATGATGGCCGGCTTTGGTGGCAAGTGAGGAAAGCACGAGCATTGCGGCAACGAGCCGGTAGCCAGAGACCACGCACTTGATCAAGGTTGGTTATCGGATACGAGAAGTTTCATGATAGGATGGAGACTGACTGGTCAAGGGCAAAGGCTCCCCAGAAGGTCGCGGATTGAACGGCAACCTCGTCCTCGTCGCAATCATCCTGCACCCGATGCAGGCCCATCTCGATAGCAAGCCGGACGCTCTGGCCGGCGTAGTACCACGACTCGGAATCCCTCCCACAGCTCGCCTCGCGAATGGACATTATCCCTAAAGCTTGAATGGAAGTTAGAGTATGGTTGTTCGGCTCCTTGTATAGTAGTCGCAGAGCTTCTTTGAAGAAATGATCGCCCGATGTTCTCGGTTCGTTGGGGTTCGCACGCGTGTTGGGTTGCGTCGAGAAGCGGCATCCCAGCGCTAACAAGGCGTTAACTAGGATCGGGGAGCAATACCGGTGCCGGCCGTGTGCGTAGTCCCGCAAGAAATGTTCCTTGCTCAACGAAGCAAACGTGGGATACTCCCAACAGAAGTACAACGCGAGCAAGTGCTGAACGAGGGCCGAGTCGCTGGTGATGTCAGTCCATGTGCTTGGAGGTACCTTCATCTCGGGAGGTTCCAGGGGCGCCAGCACCTGGTCCACGCCTCGGTATCGAACGCCCCCTTCTGCCGACTGATCCTGGTCTTGAAGCCATAAGCCTACGCGAGATCGTGGTGGTGCTTCAGAAGTCCATTGCATATCATCGGGGTGTGTACTCGGCTGGGACAAGGATCGGCTTTGCGATGAGAAATTCCACGGACTATTCGCATCGAAATCCTGTTTCATGGCGGGACCTTGCGTCGTGGCCTGGCCCATGGGCCCGGTCGCGTATGTGCTCGGGCCAGCCATGCTTGCTCCGTACCCCGAGAGCGAGGGCGGCAATGCCACACCAGACCTCAGCTCGGCGGGTTGCTGGTAGGCCGGTATGGCGCTCGTGCTAGGCGCAGCGCCGCTCAGCCACTCCGAGATGACTTCGATAGGTTGGCCATTTCGCAGCCTCTGAAGAACGTCCTCCCATAGCTCGGGTCGGAGGAGAGCAGAGAAGATGCTGTCGCTCTGTCGCTGCTGTTTACGAAGGTTCTCGATCTCATGGCGAAGGTGCTCTTTGGACTGACGCACGGGAATCTCGTAGACGCACTCGACGTCTTTCTGTGATTTACACCGGCCACAAGGTTTTTTACCATCGCACTGCACACGTTAGTATCGGCCTAGGTTACCGCACTTGCAGCTTACTCTCTCTGTGAAAGAGAGGGGAGGTGGGGAAGGAGGCGTTAGAGCGAGCGAAGGGAGAAGGTGAATGGAACGCAGATTGCGCGGGGTCGAGAGGTCGTGTTGCAGCACAGGCACAGCCGTGACGCGGGCTCACATACTTTGGCACGCTTCTTCCTACACTCGGTACAGGCGTTGGGGGTAACGACGCCCAAACCTCGCCTGCGCTTCGAAACCAGCGCAGCAGCCGCGCCGGTCGGGGTGGAGCTCGAAGGGGCGTCGTACATCTGGGACTTTGACGAGGTCGAGGCTCGCTCTACTGATGTGTCTCGGTCTTGATCCCCCTCCATGGCGGCGTCCATCGAGATCAAGGGGGCATGCTCGGTCGAAATGTACAATCCGCGGCGCGGTTCATAGACGCAGGGCGAGACAGTCGGGAGAGTCGGGAGAGTCGGGACACATGTCTCGGTTGGAGGATGAAAAGTCTACACGGTTAAGATGGACGGGGCGATAAGTAGGCAAGCAGGTCGCTGGGACGAGGATGTGGATATGCCAACCCACGACGAGTAGGACAAAGGCAGGGTGGCGCCAGGTTGTTGTCGTCGCAACTCTCGGCTTGTCGAGGGGCGCCGTGCAGTTAACACGCGACGCGGTGGCGGCAGCGGGGGAGAAGAGAGCTTAGTACTACTATGCAGTATGTGCGGGCGGACGACTCGAGTGTGCTCGGGCAAGGCGGTTCACACGGCAGGAGGAGGGATCTTCTTTTAATAATGTTGAAGTTAGAGGTGTGCGATGTCTTGTGTGTGAGGGAGTAGAAAAGGCACAATACAATGGCTGGCTGATACACCTCGCCCTGACGAAAAGAATACCCGTCTCGCAAGACGAGCACCCACGCTCGTGCTTGGTCGTGTATAAGTCGCAGTGTACCTCTACCTCTACTTGGGAGCTGATCCCCCCAAGATGCCAAGATGGGCAGTGGGATGGATATAGGGAGCTACCTTAGCTGTACGAATCGAGTTAGCAGATGGTCCCGAGCATGCGAAGCTCCGATGTTGACGATGGTTGTGGCACGCGGGGAGTATACATACATGTTACTTATGATACATGCTCGGTGGTACTTGGTAAATTGCCATAGGAACCGTCGCAGCAGAAGCAGAAAGGCTGTGCTGTGGCGAGAAATGTTGCGATAGAGAGACAGAGAGAGGAAGGGCGGATTGGTGAGGGAGAGACGGTGCGTCGTCGCGAGAGACGGTTCCCAGTTAGGTACGAAGTGAGTACCTACACTACTTGTATATGACGAGGCCGCTCTGCACGAGTGACAGATGATAAGAGGTTAAGATATGTAGAGTTACCTATCTCCTACACCTGCATGGAAGCTGACGGGAGGTAGACCGCCACTTCACCCAGGTGGTTGAGGTACATGCTAGTAGGTTCTATCACACGCAAAGAACGCGTAGTACCTACCAGCCTAGTAGGTAGTGCTACGGACAAGTAAAGTAAGTACCTGCTATCAAGGCGGTTCCCTGTACCTGTTCTATCCAGCTCTAGGGAGATACGGCTTCCTATTCGTCAACCTGACCTCGCGTCAAAGCTAAGCGACCTGCACCTCGCGTGGGGAAGAGGGGAAGCTCCTTCGGACGCCCCCCGGGTGCTCCCTTGCTTTAAATTGGCTGTAAAGCGTGGCAATAACGAAAAAAAAAGGAAAAAAAAAAAAAAAAAAAGACACAAACAGGAAAAAAAAGATTGTAAATCTACACGGCGCCTGGTGTTGTAGGCATCACTCTACATCTTTATCTAGGTGGTAGTTTCGAGATTACTGCCAGTGTATGTAGGGTAGTTCCTCCAACATAAGTACTGGGCTTACTTCATGTACAACAAGTACCTACTTTGTAGAGGTTCGTGTAGTTGCGGATTTCTTTGCTACCAGGTTGGCAGTCATGATTACCTCATAGTGGAGTGCATCCAGTCCCTAATACAATACCCAGTGGAGTGTAGGGAACAAGCGCAACATCAGCGGGAACTAGGTACAGTGTTCAAGGAAGGGTTACGAATACTTACTACAATGGGTATCTTAATACATGGAAGAACGCCCCTTTACATCAGGTGAGAGAGGGGGGCAAAAAAAGGAAAAAGAAAAGGTTCTCGAAGGTCTACTTAAATGTCTATCGGTGAATCTGCAACTCAACACGTAAGGTATTAGTGCTTTAATGCAAGGCATTTTTACCTGTTTCCCATTAGCCCCCACGCCTAAATATCGATGCAACATGGTTGATTTCGATCTTGGAATACCTTGCCAAGACCAAGCCGTTCTTGTTAATTCGCTGTAGTGGGTAGGTGGTTTAATTGGATGAGATTCCTTGCTTTGCAAAGTACAACAAGTACCTACTACATAGCTTTTAGTTCCGAAGCATTAAGAGGTGAATTATTTAGTAACTTCTAGGTTGACTACATATACCCTGGGTATTTAGAATTACATGTAGGTATTAAGAAAAAGGATTAGGCACCCCTGCCCAAATATTTTAAGATTCTACTCTCAATATAAGTAGGAAACAGGATAAGTAGGTAAATACATTGTACAATAGGTAATCTACCTATCAAATGAAACCGTGCACTCTGCGGAGACTCCAGTGCAACGGTTTCATACGATAGGTGGGTATATGACCTCTGGAGGAAGAGGCCTTGGCATTATTTGCCTCGACAAACAACTCTCTGTATGATAGTTGAAAGAGAGTGAAACTTAAGACAGAACCCCGAAGGCTAAGAATAAAGAAACAGTCGGATTCTCTCTTATTACAAGACGCACACACACACACACATGAATAAGTGGCTGGTTTCAGCACGTAGTCTTTGAGGTCGCTAGCTACCTATCTAGCAAAGCAAGCAGGCGATAGAGGCCATGTGTTGAGTATGGCGCTTCCAACATTTCTTGGTATATGTAGTGTATCCGGATTAGTACGTAGTATTCTGCATAAAACAGGACTACAGCAAACATACATCTATAGCATATCTGGCAACTCAACGAGCAAAAAGGTGCAAATGGAATGATAGAGTGCCTAGGACGTAGGAATGGGAGAAGAGGTAACTCTGCCCTACCTAACATGTAGTAGAGATAACAAGTCGTTGTAACTATGGAAGTCAATGCCGTCAACCTAACCTAACGCCTAACAAAGCCCTTATAAACGACAAAGTCCCCAAATGTTTCCCCCCCTTTTCCCACGCTTCTTCTCCTGTTTCCTAATTTCCCCCTTTATTCGTATTTTCTGGTCTTCAGGTTTTCAGCGTTTCCCCCATTCAGAACAGTTTCGTCGGGCTCCGGCTTTTCGTCGGACTTCTCGCCCTTTCGGATTTCGAGGGACTCCGCCTCCCGCTCGGCGTCTCGGGCGGCGGGAGCATCTTGAATCTCGGGGGAGGCGATGCGTCCGTCTCGGGCGTCTCGTCGTTGTCCTGCGGTAGCCGGCGCAGGTTGTGGTGGCGGGGCGTCTGGGGCTGTATCGCCTGCCAATACACCTGCTGGTGCTGAGGCACTGCGTGTTCGCTTGGGCGTGGTGGCTGGCCGTAGCCCGCTGGCGCATGTGTTGTGAAGTCCGGATAGTCGTGCGCCGTCTTATAGAGGGATCGCCCGCTGAAGAGGAAGATGGCGAACAGAAGAACCAGTAGAGCCTGTAGAGAATCTGTCAGTTACATCATCAGGGGGGGCGTGGGGGCTCGCGGGTAAGGTGCCGCCGTTCACGTACAATGGTCTTATACGACATGGTGTCGACAATCTCGTTGATAATCTCCACGATATTCTTCGCCCCCAGCTGGACCTTCTTGAGGTGGTCCGGGTTCTTGTTCATGCAAGCGTACCACTGCTCGCATAACTGAAACATGGCCGGCAGTCGCTGTTCTACGGGGGCGCACTTGTTGTCTATGTAGTCGGAGCGGCACTTGGCCATCTCGTCGAGGATCTCGTCGCGAACCGAGGACCGAGCGGCGGCAAAGTCCTCGCGCAGCCCGGCGATGATGGCCCATCCGAACCACAACGTCCCGCTCACGCAGACCAGGCTGAAACCAAAGTTCAGCCAGTAGCCAAGGATGCTGGGCGCGTGGGGGTGCCGCTGAAGGGTGGCCAAGAACCCCCCAAGCCATCCGTCCTCGCTGCGCTTCCTCTGGCTTTTGTTTGGTTGGTTTGGTTGAAACGTGCTCTCATCAGATTCGTAGTCTAGATCGTCACCTTCGCCCGACTGTATGTAAGGCAGGCGATACCCGCTTATGTCCTTGTCGGCGTTATAGCGTTTGCGCTTGCGGACCTTGTCTCTCGAGGCGAAGATGGTCTTGGAAATCTCGCCTTTCCCGCTCGCCTTCTTCGGGAACAGTAGTTTTTTCTTATGCATGGAGGCGGGTGTCAGAGTCATGTGGGCCATGTCGACGGACTGGTCATGATCCGGGGTGTCGACGAAGTCCGAGGCGTCCGTAACGGCCGGACTCGAATCGGCAGGGGATATCTCGGAGAGCGCATCCACATCGAAGGGCTTCCGCGGCGTGGTGAAGGCGGCGTTACGGAAGGGCGGTGCCGTCGCGGTTCTGTGCGCCTGGGCGCTGTGGAAGATGGAGGGAGATTGGGGTGGGTGCATGGGCGTAGGAGGCAGGGGCTTTGATGGGCTCGTCTGCGTACGCGCAAACCCGTTCTGACCGCCGTTCTGGCTGTATGCGCTGAAACCCGAAGAGCTGCTAAATATGTCTATGGGCATCGGAGAAGGGTCAGTTTATATTTGTTGCTTGGTACTGGCTCGGCACCTTGCAATGGATAGACTGACTTCTATTCTGGGCAAGCTTCGAGGATTGCGTAAAGGGGCTCGAAGGGTCCATGGGAGCAGTGTGCTGATATTCCCAGTCCATGGGAGATTCATATGTTCGCCTGTCCATGGCGAACCGGGCGCTTGAGAAAAGCTCAAAAAAGAAAAAGAAAAAAAAAAAAACCAGCGAATGCGAAAATACAAAACAGATGGCAGGAGGCTGCCGGTGAGTTAGTTGTTGATATGACTGATTGGGGTAGCAGAGAATGAGAGTGACGAGTTGGGTGAGATCAGGAGCCAGTCCCTAGTTCGGCGGCGAGGAATGTCGTGGGACAGCTGTTGTTGTAAGAAGATGCACCTGCAATTGCCACAGACAGACAGACAGCTGGGGAGCAACGAAGGCCAATGTAAACAAAGGTACGGAGTGCGAAGTACCTACAAATTACCTATCGGTAAAGTAGGTACCTAGGCACACCTCTCCCCGTCCCATTTGGCAGGCATTATACCATTGTAGGTTAGGACAGTTGTCCCAGTAGCGTGATTTTGCTGCACCGCCACACTATCGATAAGCTACTTTACCTATGCATGTACCTAGGTACCAATACCTAACCTCCCGTCTTAATCCTCAACACGCAGCCTGCCTCTAAACCTTTGTTTCATGCAAACTTCATTCTATAAAATTCCCGACCAGCAAACCCATTCATTAGCAACTATCCCTTTAAGCCTCCGTATAGCCACGTTTAAGTACTGAACTTTCCCAGCATCAAAGTCATCCGAACACAGCAGGTGTACCAGTGGATCTTGGGCTTCTGCAGCCATCATTTCTGATCGTGCGTAGTCCATTGGATCATCCATCAGGCGTGTCCAAGACCAGTACATATTTAATTCTATCGAGCCCTATCCCATCCTATCGACAGCCTCCATGTCGGACGCCGATTCGGCAGCGGCATCTCCCGCGAGAGAGGATATCTCCCACAACGAGACCCCCAACGACGCTGCGTCGCCGAAAGACGTAGGCGATAACGATGGCGCCGCCGGTGCCGATTCGGACCGAGACTCGGACGCGCTCTCCGACATCGACGAGGACCAGTTCGAGGACTACGACCCGTCCGCCGTGCGCATCGAGGAGCGGCCCGTCGAGATCGACGAGGACGTTGCGCGGACCCTGAAGGCCTCCAAGCGGAAGGGCACCGCCACCAAGAAACCGAAGGAGGGCCGCCGCGAGAAGAAGCGAGCCCGCGACCGCGACGACGAGGCCGACGGCGAGGTCCTCACCACCAAGCGAGTCCGTAAGACGGGTAGCGGTGAAACCCGGAAAGAGACGCCCGAGCCCGAGAACGAGGAGAACCTGACACCCGAGGAGCGGCGGCGGCGGGCCATCGAGCGTGCCGCCGCGAAGGAGAAGCCCAAGACGAAGAGACGGAAGAAGCGGGACGAGGACGTATGTGCTTTCCTCTGCTCCCGCCATCCACGATGTGGCCCACTGTCTATCCGGATCGCTAATTGCATTGGGGGATGTAGGATCTCGAAGATGAGATGGACGAGAAGATTGCCGATCTGAAAGTTCGCATGGAGAAAGCATGCGAGGCCGACAATGCCGCGCGAGAGACTGGCCAGCCGGCCCTCCACAAGCTCAAGCTTCTGCCAGAGGTCACGTCCCTGCTGACGAGTCGAGCTCTGCAAAATGTCGTCGTTGACCCGGACACGAACTTCCTTCAGCATGTCCGCTTCTTCCTCGAGCCGCTCAACGACGGCTCCCTCCCCGCCTACAATATCCAGCGCGACATATTCCAGGCCCTTCTCAACCTGCGTATCGAGAAGGAGTCTCTGCGCATGAGCGGTATCGGCAAAATCATCCTGTTCTATACCAAGTCCAAGAGGCCCGAGATCGGCATCAAGCGTATGGCCGAGCGACTGCTGGGCGAGTGGAGCAGACCTATCCTGAACCGCACGCACGACTACAAGAAGCGCTACGTGGAGACGCGTGAATACGACTATGAGTACGTTCCACCATCATCTTAGCCGTCTTCGGCTCAACGAATGACTATTTGTCTTTCCACCTACCTATGCTAACTCAAGCGAACAGGGCAGCCAAGCGCCGCCAGGCCCAAGACAGCCAGAGGTCGCTTCCCTCGCGCCCCGTTCAGTCGAGCCAGCAGGAAACCGAGCGCGAGCGAGCGCTGGCCCCGGCGACCCAGAGCAACCGGGCTCGCCTGTCCGGCTTACCACAGGCCTACACCATCGCGCCGCGGAGCACCTTCAACGCGTCGCAGGGCCCCGAGTTCAAGCCCATCGGCGCCAGCGGATTCGACGCGTTCAAGAAGATCGTTGGCAACAAGAAGAAGAAGTGAAGAAGACAGGAACCATTCGCGTCATTATTTGTGTGGCCGGCCTATCTCTTCGGGGAGGCATAAAAGGGGGGATATCATATTTCATATATCATATACTCCTCTTCACTCACTCGACGAGAAACTTCCTACCTAACGTGTGAAACTCCGAAATTTGAGGGGGGAATCTTACACCGATCGGATTGATGACGCGTGGTGAGGATACATACATCTGGTCTAGGCGTACATGTCGCGGCGTTTCTTGGCGTAAGAGGCTCTGCGAATTGTCTGTCTGTTGCATATGCGCGATGGGGAGAACTTGGGGGGGAGAGATTCGTACATCCCGTCGCATCACTTCACGTCACGTCACTCACTCACATGCTCGAGGCTCGATTCCATGTCCGTGGCATGACGTGATGCGACGTGATGTGAGATATATGGGACCTTTAAGCCTTCGACTTCTCAGTGTATCGTAGCCTAGTTGACGGAGCTCGTGAAAGCTGAGGTTGAGAGTCGAGGTCGAAGGTTGCACAAGTATGTAGCTACCTACACCCCTTAGGCACCTACTTTACTTTACTTACCTAATAAAGTCTCTTACTTATCTCACTCCCGCGTGTCTTTGCTTGCTTGCCTGTCTGTCTGTCTGTCTGCCTAACAGGTAACTAACTACTGACTGACAAATGGTAACAAACTAAGGTAAGATAGATACCTACTTAGGTAACCATGCAACTAAGTAACCTGTTAACTTACTCAGGCCAACTGGTACGGAGATGTGTAGCGAAAGAATAATCGATTCAATTCACGGTTTTTTTTTTAAATATTGATTCCAAGGGTTCCACCGAGTCCGAGTCTGAGTCCAAGTCCGCGCCCAAGTCTAGTCAGAAGCTGATTCCAAGCCCAAGCCCAAGCCCAAGTCAAAAGTTCAACTTCATTCAATCAGAGCGTCTTAGCCATTATGCGCGCCTGTCTGTGAAGAAAGAGAGCGAGAGAGAGATGGAGATGGAGATGGAGATGGAGGGAAGAGAGAAGGAGAAAAGGGGAGGGGAGAAAAGGAGAGGGAGAAAAGGGGGAGATGGGAGATTTACATGGTCATCCTTATTCTTATCCTTATTCTCAGCCTACCTCACCTCCTCGCCAACGATCTCGCGCAAACGTACAGATAAATCGGATTACGGTAGGTTGGTTTGCGCAAAACCCGCCGATGACAGTCACATATTTCAAAAAAGCAGGAGATATATTCTAAATTCTGGGTTGATGGGCGGGTAGGTAGAAAGATATATTATATACCTTACAGCCCTCCCCCCGCCCTCAAGTTCCTACTCTTGTCTCAGTCTATCTAGGTTGATTTATGTAATTCGTTTTTCACATATATCCATTCATTCATCCGTCTCGTCCCATCTATTGTCCGCGATCATCATCCTCATTTGGTTTTCCCCTTCTTGTTCTCATTCTGGTCCTCCCCTCCTCTCATGCCTCCTTCTCTCCTTTCTCTCCTTTTTCTCAGCCGCCCCCTCTCCTCTGCTGTTCTCAGCTCTCCCCCCTTTTCGTTCCTCCTCCTCCTCCTTGTTCCCCCAAGAAGAAAAAGGGGGGGGGGGGGGGGGGGGGGGGCCACACCCGCAATAAAAGGGAAATATTTAATACAAAAAAAAAAAAAAAAAAAAAA